>DWGJ01000524.1:0-29104 GCA_018246895.1 Aspitha aspitha aspitha | reverse complement strand
TCTCCCGGGGTCGGTATTTAGGCGGGAAAAACTTTGTGACACACTGATTTCCACGCGAGCGAAGCCGCGGACACATCCAGTCTTATAATAAAGGTAACGCGTGAGAAGATTTAACCGTCTGCAGCAAGTTCGTGTCACGAGTCAAAAGTCAGGGGAAAATGAATAACATATTCCTTGATTTTGTCGTCCACAAAAGAATCAGTGGATAATTATACGTTCGAACAATGGATGTCGAGTTGACTTCAATAGGTCGCGCCGATCGCGCTGCGCACTGGCATTAGCCCACTTCGAGCTAAAAGAGTGCGCGAGCGTAAGAAAATCGCCGCCCGGGGGTTCGCGCACTTCCGGTTGGTTTCCAATTTCGTCATTGTCTCGAGGGGCCAAGTCTGTGCTGTACCCCTGCGTCTTCATTGTTGTTTCACGACAATTTTACTCATTTGTAGACACACTTGCGCTATATTTTTAGGGAATACACGATGTTGTAAATTTCGTTTACTTTTATGTATTAAAAAAATTTATTGGAGAAATGAAATTTTAATTTAAAATCGTTTGTCTATCTCATTCAGTTCTCTTGAAGAAACCATTTTCTTTAAACAGAATGCCCAGACTTTCTTCTGGTCTCGTTTCCTTGTCTTACATCCATCATATATCTATATGAAGATACATACATTGAATGTCAGTGGTCTAAAAGATAGTCGGTGTACGATTTAACCTTTATTAATTAACTTTAGTTAATTAGAGCAAGTAGCAGAATTTCTGCTTTATCGCTTCTGTAAGAAATCAATAATGACGGTTAAACAATTGTGCTCTGTATAACACTTTTGTATGCACCTGAATAGCACGTAGGTCGCTACCTCCTAAGCAAAGGGGTTGGTTCCATATGCTTTTAAAGAGCATTTCACGTGAAGGATCGATTCTTGTCCCCGGTTTCTTTTTTTCTATTGACGTCACGTGCGCAAAAGTGTTCTTATGTGTTCATTTATATTTTTGTCCCGTTTAGTTCCGCACTTTTAACTAATCGCTCGTTTAGTGAACACTCGAACGGAAAACACCTATCTGCAATATATTCACTGAGTTTTATTATTACACATTTGATTGAACGTTTAACATATTTATAATTTTGTTAGATATTTTTCAGAAGGAAATGAAGAAGCAACGAACAGTACTAACGCATAAGTTAACTAATTAACTAGTTAATATTTGATCTTAATTTAAATACGAATAAAAGATAAAAAAACATTTCTATTGCGAGAATCTAAAAAAAATAAATGTTAAACTACGAGTATACAATATAGTGTAAGTTTAAATATAAATAAGTACATTACATATCTATTGATAAGTAGCTACATAATACTATGGGACTGCTCGTATAAAAAGTTTATACCTATGTATATAAATTAGAGCATTACACGTAACATTTAAAATTCATCATCACTTTGAATACACGTCCAGCACAAGATTGATTTTTGGCGGGTAAAATAAGTAAAAATAAAGGTACGAGTTGTGATTCCCTTATGTGTAACGGGCATGTTTCTGCAGTGTCCCGATTATATACAAACATACAACGAGAAACCGAGCTGAATGGAATAAAACTCGCCTTTTTGTATAATCTGTTTGATTTGAATTGTAAAGATTGAATGGTCGGCAGTCGGTCTGTATACTCTGTGCGTCTCGCGGCTCGCTCATTGTCGGAAATGGCGGGAGTCCACGGAACCCTGCCATTTTCCCTGCAGGGTTCTGCTAAAGACCAACCATGTTAATTTAGAAGTCATCAAAAGCACCGTTAAACGTCATCACAGTTGGACCCTTCTGCGTCAGTATTGCGTACTTTGATTTTGAAGTATATTTTAAAGTATTGTGCTTTCACGAAATTTACATGGCACACCTACCTCTAAAATTTAATTTTTATTTGATAGTGGCGATGTGTGCACCATTCATAGTTTATTATAAATATTCAAATCAGTTCACAAATGCTATATTTGTCTATGACCACATCAGGTTACCGTGCTGATGGAAAGCGCGTTGGTAGAGTTTACACACTTAGGAGTATGTGTAGTACTTATATGATAATATGTGTAGGTAAGCAGGTATAATTTTATTTAATATTACTTACAATTTCCTTCACAGCTACAGAAAGTTATGTGTCATTTAAAAACGAATTAGATTTCCTTTGAACATTTTTTTTAACCAAATTCTTAGTAGGTACCTACCTATAAACTATAATTAGGTGTCCAACTAACTTTGAGTGATAGTTAATTTACACATACATTATATGTAGCTTCACAGTGTAAAAATCTGAAAGACGGTGTGAAATTCACACCACAAAGAGCATTACAGCGCTGGTGGCTGTACTGGTCGAGTTAATTTTTATCGTTCCGCATACACGTGATGTGGTGAAAACAAATGAGGATCTAGGAATCCAGCCACCGACGATGTTTGAGATAACTTTTTCATAAACACGTTTTTAAAAAACAAACGTATCATGTTATAATACCTATATCATAACTGCTGCTAGAAAGATTCTACCCTCGTCGAGCCTATTTACTATTGTTATATTTTAACTCTCTCTCACGTTCAAAGTGTATTAATTACACGACTATAATATTTACTAAGACGGCAGAAACAAACCTAGTCTGACCTCTTGCCACGATCCCACGCCCATTTCCACGTCGAATAACGTACAACTGAAGATAGGATACCGACAGCCTCTAATAGATGGGCTCTCGTGGATTATAAATAGTCGAGGTGCAATATTTATGGTTGCAATTACAGCCCTCCGATATGGCGAATACCTATTGCCTATCTACCGCTCTGAGGGAGGTTCGTAAAAAATAATAGCATTTTATTTATTTATTAGGGCGATGAAAAATTGGCGATCAATTTTTACATTCACGGAAAATATGCCGTAATTTTTCGAAAACACTTGAGATAAGAGTATGGTCTTACTTAGTCATTTTAGTCTAAATATACAATTTATGGTAGCTATTTACATAATATTGACAACAAAATAGTGGAGAATAGCAGCGTTAAGGGAATGTATAGGTACTTATAATAATTTAGGTATGCATTTAGCAACGGAATTGAATAGGCAGGTTCTTTACATCGATTGTAATTTCTTACAAATGTATTAAGTATAATAAATACCTATACTGTACCTATGTAGTATAGGTACCTATACCTACCTATATAAAATCGCAAACTTTACTAGTATTCTGCAAGATAAGGTAACAGATCGTTGCAAAGACATTACACAGAACTCATGTGTTCTCAACGACATCTACGACAATAAAAGTGAATTAATTGCGTACTTTGTCCGCGGAAACAGAGCATTATTTCGCACATAATTTAGCAAGGAAAATCGAAACGATGGCCACACAATGTTTATGATTATCGGAATATTTATATCCGTCGAAAATTACTGAGGTACTCGGTTATACAGTATTTTCGTTGATATACATTGTGTCAAAATAATAGACATTTTATGTTGTTATGTTCACTCGCTGCTTTCTGCCTACCCCGTTAGGGACCTAGCGTGACGATATGTGTGTGTGTATGTTCCTCTGATGGGCTCAAGTATCACCACGCTTCTCCAGTTTTGCTCAACGAAGATAGAGCTAAAGTTGGTAATCCACCCTAAAAGCTATAAGGATTTCATACATTTTGCTGACCAATCGGCAACGATGCACTTATCAGTAGGGGACACCTATACTTATATAATTATCTACTTATCTGTTATAGCAGAATCAACAGGTTTAAATGGCATATGGAAAGTACACTCGTATTTAGGTACTGACTAGAAATTAAAAACAAAAAGCCATCTACACTGTAAGTACTATGATTTCGTATTCAAAAATATTAAGGATAACAAAAATTGTGTTTATATAGGTAAAGGTGATGATACGATTTACAAATTATCACTCCAATGTTCAGTTTATTGTTCACATGTGTTTGTTGCGACCTTCAAAAAACAAAATGTATCCTGATAATTGTTGTATTTATGCAATGGCCGGGGACCATCGGCCTCCCGCTGGCCTCGCTGCGCCCGCGCGTTCGTAGGGACTACTTTTATAACCACTAAAAACTAAAATAATTTACTATTCGACATGCCATACGAGACAAACAATCGTAATATTATTACTGTTTAATATTCAAATTCGTATCTTCTGAGCATCACAGAACACATTATCACAAATTAATGTGAAAATGGCTAGCCAATTCATAAAATAGACATCTTTAATTGACACTAAATAGAATTCCGTAATAGGTACCTACTTCGGAATACATGGCATTTGCCATAAATATAAATCTAAAGTGTGTCCGAAAATACTTATAATCATCTAAAAGTATTATTACATTAACCGTAACAGAAAACGAAAAATTTAAGATTCATTTTAGACAAGGTACGCAGAAAATTCTACATAAGTACACCTAATTATAACAAGCAATTTCAAACTCTGGAAATCCAAGCGACATTTATGTTATGTTTACAATGTGTCTATAGAATAACGTAAGGACAATTGTTCCATTTAAATATTGAAATCGAATCTTACTTTTTGCCTGATATTTCATATTTTCTGGTAACGTTTCTCTTAGAGGCACCAACTGCGGCTGTTGACAACGCGCGGGCGCGCGTCAGTTCACAGCTGTCCCTGCGGGATCCATTTTCAGAGCGCGCTATTTTTTAAAAATGGAACCCGCAGAGACACGTCCAATCCAATTAGTCACGAGAGCGAACCACAAAAACTATTATTATTTTTTTAATTGTTTCGTGATCGAAGTTTTTATTTTTCCCAGACAATAAAACTTGCGCACGCTTCCAACAAGAGGAGTGGTAATAATTTTTGCCAGTATTTCAATTCGAATTATGGAAGACTTTTCGAAATGTTATTGCAAGGTGTTTAATATGTTGCATATAATATTTGTTCATTTGTTCATTTTGCGTCTACTTTTCTTTATCTTACAATTCAACAAAGACTGATTGAAAGGTGGAGAATTCCATAAAACATTATTAAGTTATTCACTGTTATGCCTTTTATTAGTACTGAATGAAGACTAAATAAATAATTTTGTGTGAGAATAAGTATTTCATTAACTTCACTCAAAATATTAATCCATGCTTAATATTATAAAGCAGAAGAGTTGTTTGGTAGAACGCGCTAATCTAAGAAACTACTGGTTCGAATTGAACAATTATTTTTGTGTTGAATAGTGCACTTACTGAGGAAGGCTATATAACATTTGGCTATGACGAATAGGAGTGGAGCAGCAATGAGAAATCATGCAATAACGGGAAAATATTGATTTCCACGCGGGCGAAGCTGCGGGCACAGCTAGTATTAACATAATAAAAAATTTTATTTACTAAAAATATTAATATTATGGTAACAAAAACGAAAGGCATAATTTCTGTACAACATAATAAATGGCAGTACCTACCTAAATTATAGATCTCTTCATCTGGACATAGAAAATACCTACCTATATAAAATTGACAGTTACCTACTGAGTTATTCATGTTGTATAATAGAGTGCATTCTAAAATTCTTCACTTCTTCAATAATTTTTAACAACTACGAATTAATGATCAACTTTTACACTGATACTGCAAAGTGAATGCATTTTTATTGCTTGTTACTTAGTGTATAACTCGCAAGAATGTTTATGTTCATTTGTAAAGTCGCTGACGTAAATATATTTTACATTTCTAGGGCTATACATTTATTTTGGACACTAAACTCCCACTTTTATCTAATTTAGTGATACAACATGGTGTAGGTATCACGTGCGTATCAAAATTTATTTCAATTATTTCAATTATTATGCGTAGCAAAAGTGCGTTACGAGAAATGCATTCTTGTTGTAATTTCTTCTTCTATTTAATCAAATTATGGAAAATACCAAACTGAACGATACTCAATTAAAAGTAATTGGTCTACTTAATACGACCACCTCCGTATATTCAGAATCCTGATGCTTAAATTTGCACAGCCCTATCATAAGGGCAAGTGTCTTTTCGGTAAGATAATAAATTTGTGTAGTTAGGTACCTAACTAAGTTTTAGCACAGTTTACCAAGAGAGTAAAAAGTAGCTGCACATGGCCAGTTGAAATGAAATATTTATTTTCAGAAATGTGGTTACGTGCGGTGGTGATACTTCAAGGGCCGAATATTCGGCGCTACGCCGTATGCGATGTAACTTTGGCTGTATCATAGGTCATGTAAACACTGCGAGCGTGTTCGGCCGAACGCTCGACGCCGTATCGTCGGCAGATGTGTCGCTGCAGATGTGTCGTTAATCTGCGTCTAGTCTCACGTGGTCCAGGGGTTTTTGTTATTAACCCTTAACTACCCTGTGTGTTTTTCTAACATAACTGACCAGAAGTGTCCCACAGACACTATAGATTTTTAGTGGAAATCACTTTCTGTGGAAAAATCAAGAGTGCTATTCGTGAAAGTTAAAAACATTGTCAGCATCGCATTAGCTATGTTTCTTACCAAGATAGCTGGGAAATACAGCGACAAGATCTAATAATACAAATTTGCGCCAGCACATGCGACTGCTGAAAGAAAGTTACATAGTATTTAGATAATACCCACATGTGCACTGTAATTGGAAACTTTATAATCTTACAACATATTTGCAAAATTGGTAATAAAGGTATGAATAATCTGATTTTAAATTGACTTAGCTTTGTACCTACAATGAGTAGCCTTCATACTCAACTATGCGTTATAAACTTTAGGGAGATTATTAAGTATAATATATAACACGTATGTAATGTACTCGTAAGGGTGGGTGGCATGTTGGGCGTGGCCTCAAACTCCTCCTACCGAAAGACCCGCCCAGAACTGGTTCGCAATTATGAGTTTTGCCTCAGTGGGTTTTATTAGTTTTATTAACATGAAATGTGATTTAGTTAAGCACGAGAAACATTGTGCAGCCAATTTTTGTGTTTTGTTCTTGTGTGACACTTTCATGAAATATGCAAGCAGCAGAGGTAGATGAGAAAACTGCATTATACTCGATAAGCGAAACTTGTTAAATTGATTTATACCTAAATGCTAAAAAACGAATTCACTAACCCAAGGAAAGTAAGAACGCGTTATTTATTGGCTGCGTTATTTTTAGTTCGTATTTCTACATAAACCAAATAAATATTTTTTCCATACATTTAGTCAATTGCTTACTTATCATAATTTTAATTAGGTAGGTAACTATTAATTCGGATGCATCCGACTTTATATCGAACGTACATACCTAGATGCTATAAATAATACGTAATTAAATAAACGGTAAATGTAACGGTAAATGGCTGCTGTGGCTAGACTCTGTAGGTATCTAGGCACCTATTGTTACGAAATGACATCAAATAGCTTTAAAGTACTGATCGTTTCTTACTATCACTGACAGAATAACAAGCCCTTGTAAAGAAAATATTCTTCACAACATTTTAAATATGTCCTTGATTTGTGTCCTGGACTACTTAGTTACCTATAAGAAATTTGAAAACATAAATATAAATTGCAAGCGCTGTGAGATATCGTTTAATAAAAGAGGATTTCACTTCCGTCCCGTCAAAAATCGCGAGCCAAGAGGCCCTTACAGCAATTCGTCGTCGAAGTGGCGAGTAGCAGCGCGTGCGGCGACCACCGGCGCGATCCTCAGGCGCTCCGTCGAAACGCAGCTGTCGTTCATTGGAAGCACACAACGCACATATAGAGTTGTAAAGTCAAGGGTTTTATTATTAGCTGCGATTGTTATTACGGTTCGTGTGGCAAGTAAAATTCACGCGAGCATGAATGAGACATTTGTACGAGAATTTGCAGATGTCCCGCTTAAAGTCGACAAATTAATCAAAAGTCGTGAAGAAGGTAGATAGTCTACAAGAACTAAGTGGGTAATGACCGTTGCTGTGATCAGATTTGCGGCAAATTATAATTATTAATATCAGTCATTAATACAAGTGATTCGTAACAATGTATCTATTTATTATCTTCTGTGGTGTACCTGAAAATACAAAATAATAAGGTAGTAGGAACACTACTTACATTTAAATGACATTAAATTTCGCCGGAGTTCAATTACGGTACATCTACCTAAGCATATCCTTCAAATTACAAAGTTTTATTCAACCGAAGGTTATCATCGACCTATTTCCTATGACAATGTACGTATTTTCGTCTAAAACTTTAGACTGAAAAGATTTGGAAACGTACCTAGGTAACTGTTTAGTTCTCAAGAGTGTCATAGTGTCCGTGATATCTATAAATTATAGTATGAAATACTTTTGAGATTGGACGACCAAAGTTAGGTAGCGTACAGACCCATGATCTTGTATAATTGGATAATAATAAAAAAGCGAAAAACCGGGCAAATTTTCTGATCACATTATTAATTATTTTTTCCTTTTCTATGCCACTTCTAGTGATTTAATGAAAATAGTTAAGACGTCATAAATTATTCGTGCTTACCACTCTCAACAGCGTACAATAAATCAAACGAAGGAACAAGAAAACAAACGCAGTGCCTAAAACAAACAAATGAATTCGGAACCGAAAAAATAAACCTTCATAAGACATTTCGTACAATTACCGGAATTTGACAAATCTGTCACCCAAATGAGTGAAGCTCGAAATATATAACAGTCTTTTATCTGTAGCTCTAATGAAGGACAAAAGTGTAAGGATACACATTGTGGAACTGAACAATAACGCGCCCGACGTCTTGTTTAGAAAACATACTTTACGCCAAATAACAGCCAGTGGACACCATGAGCCCACCGTGACGGACACACATTCAATTTGAAAATAGTGCAATAAATCACTTTCAAATTACTCGCGCGGACAAAAGACAACATCTTTATATGTGACAATGTGATTGAGCGACCCACTGAAATATTACCTATTATAAGAAATGAGACCGGAACAAACTGTTTTGTTCAGAATTTACATTCTTTACTGATGTACCTACATGTATTATTTGAATTCTCGAAAAATTTTTACATTGATACAGTGAAACACAAATAACAGACCTCTTCGACTTGTAATTAGAGACCCTAACTACTAATCCAGAAGTCGTAGGTTCGATTTCCACCCATGGTAAACATATATGTGTGATGGGAACATTTGTTTGTTTTGTATTTGTATAATAAATAAATAATTTATTACATACATAAATATTTATCAGCTTTTCAGGTACCGTAACAGATGCATTTAGTTGCGTAATTTAGAATCAGATGGCCGGGTGAAGAATTGTCCCAATTATTATTATTACGCTATTCTTACATTCCTATATACCCGTGTAAGTAATTTTTTAGCACCTAGTTATTAAATAAAATATATTTCAGAATAAGAATAGACCATTTTGTAGCTATTAAATAGACTGTAGGCTAACATTGACACATTACTGCTGGAGGTAGTCATCTAATAGGTACCTACCAATATTGATGCTCCCATTTAAATTCGAATATATGTAAATGAAATTTTTTGTAGGTACTTAATAATTAACATAGTTAACGCAGCATTTACTTTGTGTGTATTTGTAAGAAATCAACCATCGACATTAAAATCTACCACTGCCCTACCTTATTTTCGGGCCTAACTGTTAAAACTTGCTAACTGGAAGCAGAGATGCTGCGAATGCTAATAAAGCCAACACATAATCGACGTATTTCTTGCTATGGCGCAGAGGATGTTAAAAGTCAAGATAGTGTTATCACTAAAAAATTCACATAAATTTTATGCACATGACGATTATTAAAAACTGAATAAAATTTTAAAATAAAACGTTCAATTTTTTACAAATAAGTCACTTGTCAGCTTGTTAATTATATTCTGTAACTATTCATTCTTAGCGACATAATTTATGACCATTTTTGATATTTTTGAGCATAGACAACGCAAGTTTTTTGTTGTTATTGACAAGAAAAAACGAAGTGTCTGTTCTATATCCCTAATTCGTGGCTATTGTTGAAAATACAGCATATGGTAAGACAATGTAAGTACCTACTCAATATACTTAGTTCTAAATTCGATACCTTTTTATATTTTTTTTAATCGTAATATTCTTTAAATTTAATATTGATTATTTTAATATTGAATATCTATCTATACTTAATATTACATAGCTGAAGAGTTTGTTTGTTTGTTTGCGCTAATCTCAGGAACTACCGATTCGAATTGAAAAATTACTTTTGTGTTGAATAGTCCATTTATCGAGGAAGGCTATATAACATCACGCTATGACTAATAGGAGTGGAGCAGCAATGATAAATGTTGCCGAAACGGGAAAATATTTCTCTTATTTAGAGCTTTCCTTGCGTACGCTGCGTAAACCAGCCAATATACATACATACATTAAAGTAATGTACTAGAGAATTGTAGATCTACAAAAATACCTACTACAGAAAAATCCACGATAGCATATATCTATCTTTTATATTTAACTCACAATAACTTCTTTTATGTCCAAAATTGCAATTAAAAATATTATATATTTTATTTTGGGAGATATTTTTTTTCTGTTCAGTATTAATCGTTATCTAAATAAATGCTCTAGCATCTCCATTTAATACAGATCAAGATTGTCTTTTACACTATTTGAATCGAATAAATACTTTAGAAGATATTATAGATTTAAGCCACCGTAAAAATATCTTCGCGCGACAGGGGTTTTCATGACATGCCCGGCCCGGCATCTGCGTCGGGCTCCTTCTCTCTCTATTTGTCTAGGCTAATCTCCGGAACGGCTAAACCGACTTTGATGGCATTTTTACTGGAAGATAGAGGAGATGGTGGAGCACGTGTAGAATTCCAGCGGAGTCGACATTTAGGCGGGAAAAACTTGGTAACACATTGATTTCAAGGCGGGCGAAGCCGCGGCAACAGCTAGTTTAATATAAGGAATTAGCGACAATTATTAAGTAGGTAGGTACTTTAACAAAATATTTATGCTTTAAATGACTAATTTGCACTATAATTGTTTGATGTCATAATATAAAATATCAATAAATGTATCGAAAAATAAATAGTAAAGTCAAAGATCGACAAGCTTATAACAGACAGCTGGACGTATTTAATAATGTAGAGATAGCTTTTTTGACAAATCGATGTAACAAAGCCAGTCGGGGCCGGACCGACGAGCACGTTATAAATCAACACAGCTGATTTTATCTCATTTCTAATCATAACTATTAACCGGCTACAAGAAAGCTTGCGCACAACTCATTGTTTTTAACTTGCCATGTTATTTTAAACAGTCAGAGCTTTTGTAAAGTACGTACTCGTTTCTACATACCACATAGGTACGTTGGGGAATGCGTTTAACCTTATTTATTCGTATGATCCGTTGTAACGCAACGCTAAGTTGCTAATTAGAAGCGAAGTCGCTGCGGAATTTCCCGTTACCGTGCATAAAAGAATCTCCACGTGGAAGTTTCAACAATCGTTCTAGTCCTAGTCAGAGCTATCAGGAACTATCAAACTTTACAATTTATATAGTAGTAGTAGTTAACCATATATGCTACTAATAATTTAGTATTTAAAATTATATATTTTTTTATTATTATGTCTACCATCACGCTAGGTCACTAACGGGACAGATACAGAGCAACAAATATCTCTACCCTTAGAGATCTCATGATGGATACAGGTGCAGATGTCAACCAAGACTTACTTATTTCCATTAATTATAATAAATTCAATAAATGATAACATTATCATGATTCGCTTTCTTGACTGTGGATGTGGATGAGAATGACGTTGAATGAATTGACGTGTGTTGTAAACTAGAGTCATGAGGATTATCGCTTTTATTAATGACGATACAATGAGGATGAACACTAATTGGTAATGTGTCCATCTATCTATTCGCTAGCAATACTTATTCCAGTAAATCGACTCGTCCCGCATTGTAGTTTTAACGATCTGTCCGAGCACTCCATCAATGATCAATTAATAAAAATTACCTCTTACATAAAACTATTAACGTCCAACAGCGCGCCACGCCGATAAACTGATCGAAATCATCTCAGAGAGCGATAATAATAAATTAATTGTTTTATTATGTCACAAGCAAGAGCCAATAAAAAATTAACAAACGGCTGTACAATTGAGACATCCCGCTATCTCCTTTATTAGACTCGTGAAGTTGCTTTCGGAAAGAGCGGTTGGTAGAATAAAACTAAGGAAAAGTCAAAATGGCTGCGGTAAAAAAAATCTTACCCCAGCATGGGGCTTATGCTAATGAAGCCCAAAAACAAACATTGTTACAGGGCAAATGTGTAACATACAATAAAAATAAATTAAATAATAAAGAGAATCGTTAAAATGAAAGAAATGTTCGTAATTTATCCACGAGTCACCTTTTAAACATTCCGTGGATACCTTCGCGGCGGGGTCCCACCCGCTCCAGACGCGAGCTCCGAATAATAAGGCGCCACAAAAAGACGTATTCAATAAGCCATTGGCCATTAGGAACGTAATCGATGAGATAAATTAATAATAATCATCAGATTTGAACAGACGTACAGAAATCAATAGGTAGATATGTACCAGACCAATATTGCTGCTCAATCAATTTAAATATTAGCGTATTTCATTTTTACGATATATATAATATATTCTATGTATAAATATTTTTAACTTTCGACTTAAAAATTAATATGTCGCTTTAATTTTGCTAACCAAAACACAAACTAAATAAATGAAATTAAAAATCCGCCTACTTCAAGAACTCATTGAGGACACGAACACCACGGGAGGTCTGCGCATATCACTGACGCCAGATGAAGCACATTCTACGGGTAACTGAAATTCTCATTCACACTCAACAATACTGACAAAGGATTTTTCAATTGAATTTAATTTTTATTCCGGTGCGAATAATTCTATATTATTATAACCATTTTTTAAATAATTCCCAGTGTTAAAGCAACCATTTCAGCAACAAATAAGCGTAGTCTGATGGTTTAAATAAATGACCCACATATAACGTCGGTTAATAAAATGGCAATCATTAAATCGTTATGTGTTTAATAGAGATAAGTACTGTTCCTTATATAAAAAGTTGTAAGAATTTAAACAAGTTGATAGTATAAGCCACCTTGACTCTGGGGGGAGGGGGGGCAGTAATGAGTGTTTGAGATTGTAAGGATAATAAAATATGGTTTAAAAAATAAAAAGCAAATTGTTCCTGTTTCTTAATTTTTATTGGTAAATTCACATTCAAATTATAAGACCATTTCGGTGAGAGATGTTACAATATGGGATTTCTACAGACAAAATTTTGTTATTTATTTACTATTATACTGTATCGGTTCTGCACAATGACTAATCTACTACCAATAGCTACATCAATTTATGGTGCATAAATGCTTCAAAATTCCAGTGTTAGGGTAGCGAGACATGAAACAGTCAAAAGTAGACATAACACAGTCATCCATAAACAAAAACGCGATACAGATCGAACACCGAAAAATATTTCTAATATTAATCAACTACTTTCACATAATCGATACTGAAAAATGATAAAACGCGTGCAAGTCACGTTCGGAACTAACGCACATGAAATGTGTTCCAAAATTTACGCTAATCGAGAACTTGATCAAGGGTTCGCGACCACCGCTTCGCGTGGCGGGCAGGCGGCAGGCGGCAGGCGCCCGCGATAACTATGTAAACGATATTCAGCAGAACAGCCGGCGGCGCGGGCAGCGCACCTGAGATTCAGCGCCCGCGCCGACGCTCGCACACACGTCTCTGTCGCACCGCTCTTTTCATACATCACATTATATCTATCTTTAAATAGTAACGGCTCAATTTCAGTCCGACTCTCAGATTACGAGTAAAAAAAATAATACATTAATCTAAACGTCGCACGTCGATTAGGTGCAAACCGGTGAAGATGGCGCGTCTACCGAGAATGTATGAGTAGGGGCGATCCATCGAGTATACGTGACATCGCCGACGGCCGAGTTCTTCGCCGAAGTATCGGTAAAGAAGCATGTAGATAAATTAATACGACGAGCGAGATGTTCCGGTGCGAGGTGCGGTGCGATGTGGCGAGCTGCTTACGAGTCCCACCAGTCGGTGCCGCCGCCGCCGCCGCCGCCCCCGCCGCCGCCGTACGAGCCGCCGTAGTTGCCGCCGTACGAACCGCCCCCGCCGCCATAACCGAATCCTGCAAAAAATCTCACTTATAAATTTAGTCATTCGTGTCATCCGCTACCTCGTATGTTACGTACGTAGCTTACAAGGTTCACAATTTCAATGAGAATTATCAGATAGTCTTCATTCATGTACCGTACTACTTATTACTTCCACTAAATTATTATTGATACAAATATGTACGATACAAGTTATGTATGTTTTTGATGTTGACACTCACCGGATCCGATAGCGGCGGGCCCGGCGGAGCGCGGCGGCTGGCGCGGCTGCGTGCGGAAGTCCCGCGCACCGAAGCCGCTGCCGCCGCCGCCGAAACGGCCGCCGCCAGAGCGGCTGCCGGTGCGCCGCCCGCCGCCTCCCAGCCGCCCGTCCGACGCTGTGCTTGTTAGCCAACTATAAATAATTCCAATTTTTATTGACACACTCAATTTAATCTCAGTTGCATTAACTACAATTATGGATAAATATACCTATATATAACCAAACATATATTCATGTTCAAGAATTATTACAATTTAATATCTACATTGTTACTACAGTTGTTACTAATTCTGTATCTTTCCAGATATAAGGAATATCATTTATTCAATTTAATTAGCATTGAACAACCCTATACTGTTTTCCCATTGATGCATTCTTATAGGGGACATTTTATCATCATCTACTTAGCCAATGTCAATGGTTATACTATGTAGTAGTGTTGCACATACTCTGGTACATCTTGCTTGGCCTCCACTAGCAGCTCGATGAGATCGCGCGCGAGGCCGCGGTTGGAGTCGTTGAAGAAGGAGGTGGCCACGCCCAGGTTGCCCATGCGGCCGGTACGCCCGATGCGGTGCACGTATTCCTCCACGTCCGACGGCAGATCGAAGTTGATCACGTGACGGACGTGGGGGATGTCCAGACCTGTCATGAGAGCTTTATTTGCTTGGGTTTCTTTGTTATTACAGATATTAACTAGTATGGTAAGCAAAGGACCAGTAGTCAACAACCATGATATACATATTTATTAGCTCTAAAAAAGTCAAGATACGACTTTCTACATTTCTTATGATTTGCAAACGTCTGTGTTACAATTTACAATCAATATTCATGTCTTAAAGATTACATGGAGATTAATAAACTATTACTATCGTAAATATATTGAATACCATGAAAGTAATTTAAGAGTTAGCAAGTAATGTAAAGTTCACGAAAAGTCTGACACTACAATACAATCAATAAATGTAAAAGACGGAAGAGTAACCTCTGGCAGCGACGGCCGTGGCCACCAGGATGGGCGTCTGGCCGGAGCGGAAGCGCCGCAGCGCCTCCTCGCGCTCCCGCTGAGATCGGTCGCCGTGGATCGACGTCACTGGGTATCCTTCCATATCAAGATACTCTTCTAGTTGATCAGCTCCTATCACAGATAAATATACAATGTTATAATGAAGTAGATTCAAATATCTCCTCACCACATACCAAAGTATGTCTGAATGTTGATACATACTTACAAATATAGATGATTAAATTTATAAAGTATCACTAGATTCTGGCCAATACTCTTTATACAAAAAATATTTTACAGTTTAATATTAATACAACATGCCTTTTTTAGTTTCAACAAAAACAAGTGTGAGCTGATCCTCCTCAGGGCGCGAGCGCTTCAGAAGGTTGGAGGCATTGAGCAGGTCCAACAAGAATGAACGTTTTTGTGACTCTTCCACCCAGACAACCTAGAAGAGACATTATACGTTAAAATGCATACAACAATATATTATGTCTAACAAGGAAATGTGATCAGTTCCAACGCTTTTATTTATACTACCTTCTGGGTGATATTCTCCGACGTGGAACCGACACGTCCTACAGCGAGAAACACATAGTTGAACAGGAAATCCTGTGCGAGCACTTGAATCTGCTTGGGGAAGGTGGCAGAAAACATCAGCGTTTGGCGTTCGCCAGTCTTTGGCATGGTGTAACAGCCTACGATCTTGCGGATTTGGGGCTCGAAGCCCATGTCCAACATGCGGTCGGCTTCATCGAGCACGAGGTGGCGGCAGTGGTCGAGAGCCACTCGTCCGCGGATCAGCATGTCTACCAGACGACCCGGCGTCGCCACCAACAGGTGACAGCCGCGTTCCAGTTCGCGGAATTGCTCGTTTATCGGCGAACCACCGTACCTGGATATGGCAATAGTCAAATGTATCAGTTTACTATTTTATAAAATTAAACAAAATTTTGAAATGTACAGAAAAAATTTTGTCCTTTTAGCTGGATGGAGGATATAAAGTTACATATTGATCTGGGTGGTAGATGAGAGTGACTCATTATGAATTAATACATATAAGCTTAACGGAAATACTTACACAACACACGGTCTAACACGGGAGCGATAGGCAAATTTTCTAGCCTCGTCGAAAATCTGAGTAGCGAGCTCGCGCGTCGGCGCTAACACCAACCCTAGCGGGTACTGCTTGCGTCGATTGTATGGCCTGTTTGTACATTTGAATAACGTAACATTTTAATAATTATACACAACAATAAACGTAGTTCTTAAATATTAATATTATGTAAATAGTTTTTCAGCCTCAGTAGGTATCATTTGAAAATTGAAGCAATATTTCTGTGACAGCTGTAAATGTAATTTGAAGAACTAACCCCATGTGTTTCACAGGCCCCGCCTCGTACATCTGATTGAGAATAGGCACGAGGAAGGCGGCCGTCTTCCCGGAGCCCGTCTGCGCGCACGCCATCACGTCCCTGCGCCCCAGCACTATGGGGATGGCGTATTTCTGGACCGGCGTGGGCTTGTCGTAGCGCGCGAGTGCTATGTTCCAACGCATTATTTCCGTCAGGTTAACATCCTCAAACTGTAATAATAAATTGACAGTTTTAAAATTGACTGCATATGGCTGAAATTGTATGTTGCATTTTACCCACATTTCACATTTATTACAATTTAATTATGACCATACATCTCTAGTATTAATGAAATAGTGGACAGAATACATAAGTACATGTACAGATATATGGACTATAATTTAGAAGATCAAATATAGAATCAATCAGTGTCTAATGTAATTAAGGTATTTCGTCTCTAAACATACGCTGGTAATGTAGTCCGGTACGCGGTCGCCGCTGGCCTCAACCGGTATATCCTCATATTTGGAAAAGTTGATGCCGGTGTTGCCAGTGCCAAACAACTCCAACTCCTGCCGCTCGTCGCGAGGTAACGGGACCGTCCAATCATTCTGAAGTAATATTTGTTATTAGTATCATATTTTATTAGTATTATACTATATTAGGATTAGTAGACGAATTGAACACAGTACATCAAGTAAAGTGGGCCTACCTCGTCCCTGCGAGAGCTAGTGCGTCGCACATCATCGGAGGCCCAGCGCGAGCCGCCGCGGTCGTCGGCGCGTGGCTCGGGTTCTTTCCAGCGGTCGTTGCGCGGCGCCGGCGGTTCGAAGTCCTCATCGCGCCGCACGTCTCGGTCGCGAATGCCATCACGGGGCGCTCCACCGCCACCGCCACCGCCGCCGCCGCCGCCGCCGCCGCCTCCGCCGCTCGACCCGCGGCCGCGTTCTCCGCCGCGATCTCCCCACCGATCCGACTCAGCCCAGCGATCAGAGTCTCCATTTTGATATCCTGAATCTCGACCTGCGACAATATGATACCGTTTTTATATTAAATAAATAAATACAACGGTGCTCCTAAACTGGCTACATTTTCAATGCAATGCTTTGCTGCAATAGTGTAAGCTTGTAGCCAAATAGCAATACAATATGTTGTGTAGCAATATATTTTGCTTGTCTGGAAATGTATTTAATGAGCATTCAACAGTATCCAATGTCCACTGTCATTTCGGTCTTTAATAAGAAAAAAATTACAACAAGATTTTAAGCATACCAATATGTTCCTGTATTTACGATAGTGCTATTGACTTGGAATGTATAAGCAATGGCTTGCTATTTTTACAATACGATTATTTCAAATCTACCGTAATTGTGACGGTACAGGTATTGATAGGTCTGATGTATTTTAAACCTGTATAGGAACATATACACCCACAACCAATACATTGATTATGATGTTATAAAAGAGTCGTGTATATTCTTACAAACTAAGGTGTTGACAATATTGCAGCAATATATTGCATGAAAAATATTGGCATTTTCCGGTATACACATTATCTGAACCAGCAATTTGTAAGGTAAATTTTTGATACATATCAAACGATACCTATTTGTGGCTCCAAACCGCACTCCCTGGACTGCTGTGTTTCTGTTGGAAGGGAGTTATAGCCAGGGTAATTACAAGGACATGTGCATATCAACAAACGTCCTCAAGGGCTCTTAAATATTTATGACCACATTTTATCATAATTATTTTCAACATCTTCACTGCATATGAATAAGTAGTCTTCAATCATTAAGATATAAATCAATTCAATGAAAAATCCCATATACCTAGAGTCACTTAAATAATACAGGTGAAAACCCATATTTTTATTCTCACTTTATTCCTGCATAATAACTTAAATAATTGTGTTAGGTCCATGTTGAACAGTAATGTGTAGAAAACCTACAACACTAATTAAAGCTTTACTTTATATCTGCACCTAACTCAACTCACCTTAGTAGTTGTTGATCTGTCTCCTTATGTAAAATTTATAGTAATAATTATAGTACAGTACCCTCATGGGAAATATACATATCTATGTGACCTACAATTGACATATGCTAATATTTGACTACATTAGAATTTATTTTGAGGGATCTATTCCTACAGTGATGCAGCAGTTTACCAGTAAAGAATCACTAGGTACCATGTTGATGTGTGAGGCAAGTTTTTTCTTTACACATATCACATACAAAACATCTTACAAAGTTGCAGCGATGTATAAATACGGCGGGGCGGTATCGAGCAGCATTCACATCGTTGTGACGTACATCATTGACGAGGGCGTGCGGCAACTCACCGCGGTCTCTGCGCGGGTATCGCGAATCGTAGCCGCGATCGTAGTCACGGTCGCGGTCACGGTCGCGGTCGTCGCGCCGACCACCACGGTCGTAGCCCCTAGAGCTGCCTCCGAATGATGAACGGGTGTCCCGTGGCTCGCTGGGGCGACTTTCTAAGCTAGGACGCTTAGACTCTTCTCCTGTGTTACGAAGAATATTTTAAATTTTGATTATAGTGTAACTGATCAAAAATAATATAGCATCTCATGATTATAAGGTTATGCTTCAATTTATGGTTTATTTTTAACTTCTGTATTTGTCCCATTTTTCCAGAGACCATTTATCACATCTGTTTTCATCCAGACCTTTGTTTGACGTTATGGTCACTAAGCGTTAGTAATAAAAATTTTCATATCTATTACTTATCATCTGAAATTTTATCAAAATGAAGTAAAAATCATTACATATTTTTTTTATTAACAAATATATGATAATCTTTCTTTTTCAAAACTGCTTTAGACAAAATTACTAATGGTGTTTAAAACAATAACTAAAAGCAACATCACGATTTCATTTAATTATTACATATTTTAAAAAGCATTTTCTTATGAGACTTAAGTATTGTCATACATGATAAGATATTTCAATGGAGGAACATGATATGATTTTTAAACAGATCAGTGAAATGTGAGGTTACTTATATGTACATATTACATAGTAATATGTTACATGTAAACTGATATGAGGCCATAAATGCAATATATGGTTGATTGTTTCAGTTGATTAACGGTCCATGAAGTCTCCTAATAAAGATTATCAAATAAATCCACTGTGAATCTTTAACAGCAAATATTAAATTCAATGATTATGAATATTATTATCATAAAAATAATCAACAAAAACCTTGAGCTTTTCCCTCCAACTGTCTACGTTGGTGTGGAGGGATGTAGCGGCCAGCACTCTTAGAAGCCTGAGGCTGCAAGTCCAGACCAGCAAGCTGAAAATAAAGAAACATGCATTCCAACACATTGAGATACTGGTTACATTAGTAGGTGTATATAATTACCAACTATGTATACTCAATTAAAACATGACAAGACAAAACAAAGCAGTTTTGGTTTAGGCTGTCAATGTAGTTTGTAGCTATGGTGCCTCCAAGCTGTTGTTATATGCCATCAGAAGTAGACTTCTGGGATTGCAGGGTGCACGTAACATCCAATTGTGACTGACCGCGTGGTTGAGTGGTTAGAGAACCTGAGTGCAAAACCGGAGGTAGTGGGTACAATTCCCAACCAGGACAAACATTTGTGTGATGAGCACCTTTGTTTGTTCTGTGTCTGGTCGTAGTAAAAATATCTATATAAGTACTATATTGTATGTATATATATATATATGTTCATCAGCTGTCCAGTCACCATAACACAGGCATTAAATTGCCTAATTTGGGATCATACAGCCGTGTGTGGAATTGTCCCCAGTTATTTATTTATTTATTTTATTAACTGTTCAGACGACTCATGGTAGAATGACGGTTTATATAGCCACATACCGTTGTATGTAACAAAAACTTAGGATGACATAGTTGTCCTTCCCTACATCAGACCAACATGGTAGTTACATGCCTTAGGAGATCCTGACCTCTCAATGATGCAGGGGTAGGTTACCAGATAGGTCTTAGTGGGTAAAAATCTCACATAACCTGGTGTCTCCCCCAAGGCATTGCAGTAGCTTTTAAAGGTTTCTCCCATTACAAAAAAAGCAGGAGTAAGATACTAGTTAGTTCAGTGCTTTATTGTCATCTGATATACCTATGTATTGTTCAATTAAAGCCCTTGATGACTCAACTCACTTGAAATGAATATTTCCATTGTCACTATTGTACTTGTGTATCTGTGTTACATAAAGACTCATTATGTATCACAAACTGTTTATTTCCTGTTATTTCCTACTAAAGTAATACAAGTTTGCAGCTGTTCAATGATCCATAACACAAACATTTTTGCTATATCATTAATACTACAGAAAGTAGGTTATTCCACTATTCTACCACCAATATGTCTATAATGTCTATGGTGTTGAGAAACATTATTTCACAGATTTTCTATGATTGAAAGCATTTTATATTTCAACTAGATTGGCCTGAAGCATCTCCTGCATGGAATCAATTATTTCCAATTTGCAACATTTGTTATTGCTGCTCCACTCCTAATAGTCATATTGTGATGTTATATAGCCTATAGTCTACCTCAATAAATGGACTATTGAACACAAAAATATTTTTTCCATTTGAACTGGTAGTTCCGGCGATTAGCACGTTCAACCAAATAAACTCTTTAGCATTGTAATATTAAAGTATAGATTTGCATCGGCATGTTAATTGCCTATGGGAAACGAGAAGTTTACATGATTTAATTAATTATTAAAATTGACAATACTACACACACATTTAATCCTTACATATTCAATATAAGCACCAGTGTTCAATTTAGGGACAACAATTTTAGGTTACCTTAACAAAGATAATATGTATGCAATGATACAAAATATGTAGACAGAAATAAGTACCTAATTATTGTTTAATACATGAATAATACACCAACAAAAATATTTGTTTCCAGTTCACTCTAATAACCATAACTTATTTCAATTTGTAGTGAATATTAAATTTTTACATATCGCTTGTACTTTTTAACAGTAACAACTGTTTATATAGACTATTATAGCACACATTATAACCCCGGAACAATTGTCAAAGGACTGTGTTAAGAACTAGTTATTTATAAGTTTCAATATTTTTTAATATACAGCTGTGTACAACCAATTCAAAAACTCGATTCAAATTTTCAACTCTATTGTGGTATTGTAATATCACAAATGAGTTGAAAAAATTGTCCTCAGAAAAAAAATTTACTGTACTTTTGCTGTATTTAAAAATAAAACACGATTAATGCTACTAACATACTTTGATTATGAGTGTTATCATGCTCTGATAATTACTTCCTTCTATAAAAAGAGAACAACTGTATGTGTGATAATATTAAAAAAGAGGTCAGATTTAAATTAATGTACATCTGTATTCCAGTTGAAAACCATATTTTATTTAAAATAAGACTGCACAATTAATGCATATCGTAATGGGGATAATGAAATTTAAAGTGAAATAAAATATCCAATGTTAATTAAAAAGCATGGAGAGAATATCATATTATAGTTTCAGCGTAATTCTGTATTGTTCAATTATTGCTAGTTTCAAGCTCTATCGTAAGTAAGAATGATTGAAATCAGCTATGATACTGGTCAACAAATTCATTAATTAAACAAATTATTGACTGATAACTTTGTCTTGACTCCATGCTATTAATTATATATGTTTGTTGTATGTATATTATATGTACATTGTAGTAAGTAATATACCAGTAGAATGTTACTACTAGTTAGTATTCTAACAATGGTTAATAAAGATGTTTTACTTATCTTAAAAATGAAGATGGTTGCCTCTAGTAGATATGTAGTAATGTAGTAGATATGTTTTCCCAATTACCAAAAATATACTGTTAAAATCAACTTAGAAGAATAACAATGCCTTACCAGCTCTATGGTTGTGCATAATGGATGATTTCTTACCATTAATGAGTCCTAGTGCCTTATAATGATTGATATTTATAAAAAGTCTATTGATGACACACAATATCAAGGAACACAATCATTATTATTTTAGAAGGCAATATTATTATACAATTGTATAACCTACTATATGTACAAACTGTATGATTACAACAATGAATATATGAAGTGAATATTGTAGTATCTTAAAATAAAATATTTCTTTCTATATTCCATCGTAGGTTTATCTATTTATGCCAAGAAATTATCAATATACATGAAAAAACCAATATGGTTCGATAACAAAGCTCGAGTGACTCAATGTATGAATATCACAATAAGTCGTAAGTGCCAAAATATCAATTTATTTTGAAATCATAATAAATAGCAAAAATATAGAAAATGCTTATTGTATTGCTTGTTCTAGCAAAACCTAACCTGAGCAATGACAAAATTACAACAAGGCGTAACTCTTGTCATTGGTTATTGGAAGGATTTTTTTAAACATTCAATTACAAATATTATTAACATATTAAAGAAAAGGCTGTCGAGATGTAAAATCAATCTGATACCATAGAAGATCCAAGTCGCCATGTTGGTTAGAACTAAGACACGTAAAACTAGATTTTATTGTTAGAATCTGTTTGCTGAACGTCAGAAATCTAAAAAAAATGGGCATGTAAGAACTAAACTTAAGCGATAACATAATGTGCAACAGTATTTCCATTCAATAAAGGAAAAATCAATACAAAGTACATGGACATGAGGTACTGACCTGCTGCTCTAGACCTGTTCCATTTTGGTTGGTAACATTACTCATATTACTACCAAGCGGTTCGTTTTTTTGGGAACGTTGCTCCAAAAATACTATACAAACACAGTCTACAATGAATTTTGCACAAACACAAATTCACGAAATCACATATAAAGGCTACAATTTTCACCCCGAAATCACTTTTCATTCGCAGTTTTTGTTCTTCACAAATAGTGCTGGGCAATACTTTACATTTGCTGTATCATTCGTTCGCTCGTCATTCATATTACACAGTGTTACCTGCTAACAAATAATATTTACGCATTTTAGAATGAAGCTAAAAATAAAAATTATCCCTGTCCTAAATTAATCATATAGTTCAAGGTGCTGGGTGGCTTACCATCTATCATCGCCTTAATGCCTTAACATATGTATCTAAACAAATAGTGCTAAACTAAATCAATACATGAATTAAAAAAAAGCCTTTATTGAATACAAAATGTTGATGATTTTAATAAGTCACATCTTAAATTAACAGACAATCGACATAAATAAAGATGATTTTAATTAGATTACCATACCACCATATTTATTTAACAGCAGCTTTTTTTCTAAATTACTTTGTGAGCGCAATTAATGCACTACCGTTATAAAGATATTATACTAGAGCAAGGATGCTAGTTAAAAGTGTTAATCGAAAAAAAGAAAGTAAATGGAGGGTATTTATATGTCTCTCTTTTTTGCTCTGAATAGTTAAAGATAAGATAGGTTTCTCATCTTCCCTCTCTTATTATTAGTTAGACACGCGCACTCACAGGCCTGCCTATGGCTCCCCTGCTTTATATATTAATATAATTACTCTGTGATTTTTAAGGCGCTGTGAACACAAAATTTAAATATCGATATTGCTAATCGAACGAGTGAATGAATTTTATTGTTTAAAAATTATAGTTTGCTTTTTTATTCGATAATACCAAAGATAAAAAATCACTGTAGTGCAGAATATTCTAGTATATTTTTTATTAAGGCTCAGGAAGATAAGATTGTATTTTAGTGTAGGTCAGATTATAAGAGAGTTCGTTAATAAAAATAGAATTCTACATATTCTTTGACTTCTAAAAATTAAGACAAGCAAAAATCAAAATAATTGTAAATAGCAATGATTATTAGACTTTTTACTGTGACTGTGATTTAGGCAAGAACTCTAAAGAACAATCAAAACATCTATATTCAAATATATACACAACAAAACAACACTATGGGCCATATTATAATTTGAGTTGATTCAGGAAAAAGAAGGTAATGAAAGGTGTTGTGTTTGTATATTATTATAAGTTTCTTCTTTATTAGATATCTTTTGGGATAATACTAATTATTATAGTATCTAAGAACTCTATGGTTGATAAAGTACCTATTCTGGGATTGACAGTTTACGTCTTCCTATTTCCTATAATACGGGCATGGAAATTGATCAAATCATTTTATGATTAGATTCTATATACACAAACTTAATGTCAATATTAATGTGTAGTTTGAAAAAAACTGCTCATGCTTAGTCCAAATTATATTTACGAATAGTATATAACTGTTGTTAGGTATGTATTATTATTATATATTATTCCTTCAACTGTACAGTTTAACATTACAGTATATAAATTACAAGTTGTTTGTAGAGTATACTAAACAATCAATTATCTATATATTTGTGTTGTCTGTATTTACCTTCAAGTTAAATCACCATAATAATAATGAAAGAAATTTAAAAATGGATAAAAAGGTGTTATGATGGACACTATAGATTTCATGCTGAGTCTGTCTACTTTAACAGATATAAATGTATTTTTAGCCATGGATACTGATGTTTGTGCGCCTCCAGCACCTCGCCAGCGTCACCTGCCACCGGAACCCCGCCAGCGGCAGCCGCCGCCGCCGCCGCGCCGTGAAACAGCTGTGCCTCCGCCGCAGCCGCGAGAACGCATAGCACCGCCACAACCACGAGAACGCATAGCCCCGCCACAACCACGAGAGCGACAACCGCCGCCTTCACTTAAGTCGTGATGTCTTTTATTTATAACGAATATCTCATATGAACTTATAAGATATTGTCGCTTACCATCAGGCGAGATAGTGGCCAAATGCTAGCCTATTTGTAATAATAAAATTTAAAAAAAAACTGTTTAATTTGCAGCTTCTTTGTATGGTACATATATATGTAATATATGGTATCATATATTAGTAATGCACATTTGGTATATTGGAAATAAGTGCATAGTACTAATATTTTTTGTTATATTTAGTTTATTACGATGCTTGGAGTTAAAGTTATTATGGGGGGGTCAAAGTACAAAAATGTACACATATTAACTAGTTATTCCCAGAATATCACACAGAAAAGACTAAATTTTAAACACCTATTTAGAGTTTATTAGAAATTACACAAATATGGACCGAAACACAAAGCTGCAGCAAGATGTAGTTAGTCAAAGTTGATACTTTTATATTGAATAACTTTAAGTGACATATATTTTTGTTATCATCTATGCTAAGATGGGGATCCATCCACCTGTCTGTCTTCCCCTCTCTCCCCTCCATCATGTACATTCACCCATGTTTATTGCTAATAGGCATTGAATGTAAATATTATTTTATTAATTTCTTAGGAATTGTTATTAAGGAAAAAATTGCAACTTATAAGCATTATAAACGAGTTCTTTTTTCAAAGTTTAATTATTTAATTATATTTCTATAAAAAAAGCATTAAAAACACGGCTAGTGTAAGTACAAATAAAATTAGCTTAACATATTATGTGTATATACTATGTATAGGTAACTGTAATGTCTGAGTAACTGGATGAAAATATGTCAATTACGTGTGATTTGTATGATCACCAGATCTTTTATCAGCGTAATAATGTGTCGGCTCGACTTCCTCTGCGTGGGCCAATGGTCACATCACATTCATTTTGTAAATTCACGTTTACTGATAGAGATATCTCAGTTGTTCCTTCACCGCCACTCTGTTATTACGAATTGAGAATTAGTAATAGCAATGTTGAAGAATATTAAAACTGTCTTTCTGGTACTTATAATGTTCACGATATTCCTACGAGCCTTTGGAAGGCCATCAATCATTCGAAGTGATATTTTTGCTCCAGAAATTGTACAGGAGTATGATGTCATCATTAAAAATATACAGTATCAAGATTCTATTGAAGACGAACCTAGTGAATGCACCAAAGGATTCTTAATGGATCCTTATGGGGTGTGTCGTGAAGTGTGGTAAACGTCTGCAGAGGATACTCATTGCATTTATGAAAATTGTAATAAATGTAATTGTGCCTTTTTTAATAATATTCTTCTTTTTATTCTAAAATTAAAAGTGTAACGATTGTGTGTGAAGAATCATCAACTACCTATGTATATGTTGATTGATTTATAATATTTCTTTATTAAATTTGTAATTACAAATTTAAAAAGCATTAAATGATTTTTTAATTTTTGAAAGCTCTTTATCGCCGTTAACTATACAAGTTTTAAAACTGTAAAATAAATTATAAAAAACCATATTTATAATCCTTTTTTTTCAAATTTCTGACTTTTATAAACATAGGTATATAATATTGTGTAGTAAAGATTGTTACTTTATTTAAACAATTTTTTGTTTAATTAAAAAACCGAATCAAACTTCAGAAAACACTGATAACAAACACCCAAAAATAATAGACCAATTAAATAGTCATTTGTTGTATCGTTCATTGCACGTACATTTTTTCTTATGTAAGTAAAAAAAAATTATTCATATTCATACTGTTGGGGTTAATAATTTTGTCGGTACCCTTTCTCAAAATATATTCATAAGACAACTAGTAATTAAATGGTTTTTTAAATGCAAGTATAATCACAATCGGTTCATAAATAAAAAGCGATCATACACAAGCACATTTAAGTAGACGAATTGAGATAGGTACATTTCTTTTTTAGAACTTGCTGAAAAGTATTTGTGAACGATGGATTTAGCAGCGTTCACTGGAACATAATTCCTGTTTGGAGTATCAATGACTCTTATGTTGTGATATTTAATAAATAACTTTAATTAGTTAATCCACTTAACCTAGCAAACTAGCCACGTGTTTATAAGTGGTTACTGTCGCCTGTGGACATGTCCAACATCAGATGAGTTGTCAATGCGTTGCTGGCTTACATTAATTATAAATAATTAAATAGTAGCAAATTATTTACATTCTCTTTATTGGTTTTTCATTCAATGTTTATGAATTAAAGTAGGACAGCAATATAGCGCCAACTGTTCAACATATTCAAGATAGGGTTGACAAAAGTCATTATAGCATTTGATATAATCTGTGCAATAACGTCCTTGCCGCCGGTCACGTAATCTATTAACGTTTCCTGTATATCCGAAAAGACCTCTAAGTTATCGCCATCAATAACTCCATCTAACTGAAATGTTATTTTGATTTTAGTTACATTATTACATAGTTTTTATTTGTATGTATAAGCATAAATAATTATTTTTTAACTTTCCAGCAAAATATGTATTACAATAAGAATGTGAAATAATTTAAATAATAATCTCACCCCATAATTTCAAAAACGTGAAATAGGGTCCGCTGTAGTAATTCAGTTGTTTCCCATGACTTTATCACTTTGTGATGGAATAGTAAAGTAGGTGTAGTATACCACTAAAACCGTGGGTTGCCATAACTGTGGTGATTATTGTAGTGCATAAAAATTAAAAAAGACAAAAATGCTAGTATTACCTTACAGGATGGTATATCAAAAACGGAGTCTTCTATTCTATCAATTAGAATAGATTTTTCATCTTCTGATTGTTTAAGTATCATTATCGCTTGAAATCGAAAATTGTCCATGTCTAACCTGAGAAGCAGTTAGCGATAATTCTTATACATACGAATATAATAAATCTGTTTGTGGTGTCAAAATGAAAGCTTTTTACTAATTACGAGTACATTATGAAAGTATACCCGGTACCTCAACAAACAACATTTTTTTAAAGTTTTCGTCGTGTTTGTTCCAGCTATGAAAATGGATAGATCCATTTTGACGGGACTTATACTGGCAGATAGCTGATAGCTGATGTTATAACTCAGACTACTTTTATCGATAATATGTGTAAAAGAGGTTCTTGAGTTGGCTACTATTAATAATATTTTTCTCTTGGTCCAAATTTATTTAAGTCGGCCAAAGTTTTCACCCTAAGACGGTTACATTTTGAATGTCTTCTGTCAGTAATAGCCAGCGACATTTTTAGATTTTTCAAAGGAAGTCCTTAACATATAATATATCCAATTAAAAACAATATTCCAATCGGCGAATCTTTATAGGTGGTAGAACCTGTATACGGTTCGCACGGAGAAGTACCATCGCCACACCTATCTCTGCCGTGAAGCAGTTGTTTCAACTGTGTTTCGGTCCGAAGGGTGTGGTTGCATGTGTGACCGACCCCTGATAGGGTAACTACTAACACTTACTAACTGCACCTACTAACACACACTAACTGGGCTAATATCACTGACATTCCTATTCCTGCAGTCCTGTTACTAAAGAATACTCACCAACTAATTCTTATTAACACCTATACTAACTGAATTCACACTAA
>DWGJ01000523.1:0-29142 GCA_018246895.1 Aspitha aspitha aspitha | reverse complement strand
AAGAGTTTGTTTGGTTGAACGCGCTAATCTCAGGAACTACTGGTTCGAATTGAAAAATTATTTTTGTGTTGAATAGTGCACTTATAACATCAAGCTATGACTGATAGGAGTGGAGCAGCAATGATAAATATTGCAAAAACGGGGAAATATTGATTTCCACGCGAACGATTCCGTGGGCACATTTAGTGACTTCATAAAGATAGGTAGTATTTAACTTAGTTCGGACAGCAAGCGACAAATTTGAGGCTGAAAACGCTTAACATTAAGGTGCTCTGTTCGTCTGCTTGCTATAGCTATAATATTTAGAGAAATCGGTATAAATTTAACTTAATTTTCATTTATTTTAAAAGATATTTGGAATGTCACATTTAAATGTATTTTAAAAAAATATTACAATTTACCTTACGAGTAAATAAATATTATAATATACCAGAAATGCATAAATGATGTTTGTAGATACCTGATCTATGTAAACAATATAATGCTCCGAATGACAAACACTTGTGGCAAGTGCGTCTAATGAAGCGCGGAGCTGACGCGTGCCCGACACGTGCCGCCGCGTGGCACCTGCGTGTCACTTGTAGATCGTAGAGCTGTATTGTTCTCATGGAACTGCCGCTGTTACACACATTACATTCATACTTCTCCAATGGGATTTGCAAATGGCTCTATGTAGAGCCGACACTATCAGTTGATAAAATTTGGCTAGTATAATTAAGCGGTATGCAAAAAATTATAGAACCATCCAGTGACTACGTTTAATCTATAATGTAAACATCACTACATGTTATTTTGATATATCTATCAATAAAGAAAAAACACATTGGAACTTTGCTAAACCTAACACCAGATTCGTTGAAAGTCACCCTTCAGTTGTAAGTCGTACAAAATGGGAGATGTTACATTTATACCTACTTGAAACAATACATTATAAACAATCGTCATTTAAATATTGGTCGTGCACACATTCATACCGACCATAAACGTTAGCCCTCAGCTTCGCTGGTAGTTACAAGTTCCGATAATTGTCACTTAGTATTAAGTCCGCCACATGTTAATAACAATAAAGAAAAAATATTATCATTGAACTGAATGGTGACTATTAAAACATTCTTTAATTATTTTTAAATAATCTTAATTTTCACCCTGAATACTTTAATCGCAAAATTTAAACTTATGTCATTAAAAATACAATGAAAATTATCAAACTACAGTCATACCAATCTTCATCTAAATTGAAAAGCGGATCCGACAAGCCGACAACAGTGTAGCAAACAATAAACAGAGTTACTCATGCATTCTTCAGGTTAGTAGTTATGGTATGGTTTCACAGGAAGTCTATTCTGAAACGATGTACCTATTTCGAGAATGTCAAAAATAGGCAATTTTTACTTTGCATCCGTACATCTGATCTAATGTAATAAATACATACGATCTATTGAAATAGCCTTTCAGTACTATTACATTGCAAAAAGAAAACCTTCGTTTGGGGCTTATTTAACTAACCAGTTTTAATTTAATTTAATTTAATTTTAAATAGGAACTGAATGAAACTTTGTGGAAACCATTTATTATCAAATTGCATATATCTTTATTCAAATTGAATTCCCAATGGCATTCGATCTCGAGAAGTAAGATCAGAAACTACATAGATTGACATCGGGCAGGCAACTCCCGATGGTCGCGTCAATCTTTATTGCAGCGCCGCGCTGGCTGTCATGTCAGACCGTAAGTCCGTTGACCACGTGACTGCATTCTAAGCAATGACAATAACCGTAAAACAATAATATTATTATTTGAATTGAGAATATCGTTATTATTTAATATCGAAAAAAGCTTTCTTGTCGTCATTCTTAATAAACTTCCCTGAAAACTTAAATAGCGCTTTTCGTACAGAAATATAAGTGGATTATTAATAAAATAAATTTTATATTAAAATAACATAGGAACTAAAAATTATAATCTATTATCTAAACTATAAACAGGATTTAATACATGCCTTAACATGCTTTTATTAGTAGATTCTTTGTACTGAATAATAGTAGGACAGGGCGAACCTGAAATAGTGATATACATATCTTTATACATGATTTTTAAAATCATTATCTAATCTCATTTCAATCGGCAATCACAATAAAACCAAAATCGTTTGGCAATTACATACAATTTATCGACTCGAACGCGACCGTGGAACACCGGTTGATGGATTAAATTGCCCTATCCCTATGACAACGTAGGCACGGAAAAAATACGTAGTGTATTATAAACCAGCTGGTCATTTTTCAAGTGATTCCTTTTGCTCTACAGAGGAGAGGAGCAGGTGGTCAGCTTTTTATTACAGAACGTGGACGGTTTACGGCAAATTGTGCGTTTGCTTAACGCTTTCGGTGAGCAGTGTTTGTCTTCCGCCTCTGATGAATTTGAAAATTCACGTGTTGAATTAGGACATGAGGTAGAATTTATTTTTGTTTTTCGTTATGAACCTTTTTATATAACCTTTCAGCAGCTATAAACGATATTATTTTTTACTATACAAGACGAATGTCTGGGTACAAAAATATATGTATATGTATATGTATATGTATAATCTAACTTGTTTCTTGTCGAATATTGTCTGTTTTGAGTAAGTGAACAATCATCCATTGAACGATATATCACATAAGGATGTGATTGTCAAGCATCTTTTAATATTTTTATCTCATCAAATTATTCATAAAACCATGTTTTACGCTTCGTTATACTTTCAATTAAATTAAATTTATTGTAAAAGGATATATACAGACAGATAAAACAATCGAAATGAAGCAATGTTTCAAAATAATTTCATTACGAATACATTCGCGTGTGCACTACTGTATATGCTATATTTGCCGTGGGTCGCTTCACCCAATTTTAATTGTAATATGTGAATTCGTATTTTCCAGGCGAGTTTTAATTATCAGGAGTCGCGCGCTTGAGTTACGCGACCGCTCGCGATATTTATGACCGCTCCCTACCATTCCGATACAGTTTTTAACGTAATGAGCGCTCCCGCGCGAGGGTGCCACCGCCACCGCGGTGTACTCAGCCACGCCATTGTGTTTTCAATATGTATTTACTTATACATATTAGAAATACACGCACTTCCTTGTCTATTTCGTTATAATAAATACAATTTGCATTCATTACACTTTAGTGATAAAGAAATCAATGTTTTCTGCATTTCTGTATTTCAACCTGATTTTGGTTTTAGCCATAACAATAAAAACATTCATATTAACTTGTAACTTATAACATGAAGACATACATTATCGTATCTGTTAAAAGTGTCATTGCTCCTGAAAATAAATTAACTTAGATAATAAAACAGATTGAAGTGCGGTTGAAGATTAATACATTATTCAGCGTACACTCGTATCTGTATGAGACAGGTCACATGGAACACACGATGCTCGCCGTCTTAGATAAAAATAAGCGCCTATTATAAAATTAACAACAGTTACACCGCGAGATATGTGCTATCTTTTTTTACCAAGGCTCGGCGCCCGTCAGCCGCGGCCGAATTACAGGACACTAATTGGACTGCGAAAATGCAGTGACGGACGGAGCAAAAAAATAATATTTTTTTTGTAGCCAACGCTGCCCAACGAGCACATGATCCGCAGAATACTTATATATTTATGTCGGTTAAACTACATGGGGATAAATACTGGTACAGAACATTTATATTATTCAGGAAAACCACCCTCAAAAAAGCTTTCAAACAACGAATTTTTACAATATAGCACACTATAAATATTTACAGATATTTTTAGATTATGTCGCTCTCCGACATAAAATTTAAATGGGAATAATAGAAATAAAACATACTTACTTGTACTCTCGCCTCGGTGAGGTCAATCTTCATGGCAATCTCTTCTCTCGTGTATATGTCGGGGTAGTGAGTTTCTTGGAAAGCTCTTTCCAGTTCCTTGAGCTGTGCTGAAGTGAAGGTGGTTCGAATCCGACGCTGCTTTCGTTTTTCTGTTAGCGACCCTTCGTGTCCGCCATACACTTTGTAGGGCAGACCGGCTGTAGGTAAAAATGAAACACTGAATTACTGAAATACTTCTCAATCTTTTTTAATTTTTTTCAATCCTTTATATTGAGTACCTACATTGCATATTATTGACGTCTTCAAGCTTTTTAATTTATGGCAATTAATAGGACCTTAGGCTTAATCAATTACGAGTATGTAATTTGCAGGTTCATTCTTGCCATACCTATAAATAATATTATTACTTCATGCGGTAATTTGTTGTGTATTGAGAAGATAATCCTACTCAGTTTTAGCTATAAAACAAGCACCGTTTAGAATGGTAATCAAATATATGCATTAACAATATGGTAATTACATAATAAGACCTTCCGACAACAATTTTATGTAGTATATAATGTAACCGAGATAGGGTGTTTTTGACTTGAAAAGAGGTTGCATTCAGCCATTTTAGTCCCCCTCCGGTACGCGCCCTCTTTTCCCCCCGTAGCGTAGAAACGAACCTTCGTGTTTTAGTCACATGTTTTACAAATAAATATTCTATAAGCGATTGCTACGAGTTTGGGATGCGGTCAAATCATCATTTAGAATACAGTAAAATGAATATTTTTGACTAACTATACGTAATACATCAAACAAAATCGTAAAGTTTAATTACAGATATGTATAACAGATACTTTACTTAAAATAATTAGTACATATAACCGTATCCCTGATCAAAGTTCATTTCAATTACTTATTATAATTTGATTAACAATGTTTACTCAAAGTACAAGAAATAAATATTTTGAAAGCAAATATATTTATCGAATACTTTTGATTTTTTCAACTCCAACTCGCTTCTGAAATAAAAGCGTATAACACTCAGTGTAGATAGAACATCAATTAATACTTCTTGGCATGCACGTAAATATGAATAACAATTCACTTAGAACGAAACCGTGCCGGCAACAAATGTAAAGTATCATAAAACATTATGTCTGCAAGATTTTTCCTGGGCTATAAATATATACATAGAGTACGGTAGAAAAAGCCTGTTGGGATGTCGCGTGGCAAGCGTATCGATCGTATCTCGTACGGCTTACTCTCGACTACGTAAGGAATTTTGCAATGTTTCAACTATAATGTAATAAAGTAATACTGTTCTTGTTGCTTCATTCATTCTCTCAGTTTCAAATTAGATTGACTTTAAAAGAGTTTTTGGTGAATCTTACTAAATACAGTCTGGGATTTTTTATTAAAGAATCTAATAACATTAACAGTACGCGTCACAAGCTACTATTAATTATTATGACCCTTACCTAATAGATTTTTTTAATATTTAAGCTTATTGTTTTATATGCTTATTATATGCTTATACGTATATATAATATAATCGGAATTTATTCCACTTAATTTACACAAGTTCTTATTTAAACTTAGATTTCATAATTCAAAATGCTTACATTAAATTTAACTTTTAGATAACTCGTAGCAATGATACGGAGTATAATTTTCATTCGTTGTTATATTTTTAATCTAAAATTAATTAAAAGAGCTTTCATTATTAATTTCGTTTCAACAAAAATTATTTATGTTTTATACATTCTTATTCAAATTATTTTATTCATTATAAGTTGTATACATGTACTTAATGAACGCCATACATTTTGTAGTAAACTTTTTTTACGTGTAATTAAACAAATTAACGATTTTAATAAATAAAAATCTAATAAGAGCTTTACTACATATTTTTTTGCATAACTACTCGTTGCGACATTTCAGTTTTACAACTTCATATGGATATGTATTTTAAATAAAATGTACCTAAAAGTTATTTTGTTATTTGTTGTTGAAATCGAATGGCATGACACTAAGGTCTAACGTTACAGATACCTATATTATAATGTTTTAATTCTTCATACGTACGTGACAATTTCAGATATTTAGCAAATCGTAAATACCCATGACCAAAAGGATTTCAAATGCTAGATTGCGAGTATGAAACCAAATCCCCTGTAACCATTAGAGCATTAGACATTGGACGTGCAGACGTGATGTTGCGGGCCACTGCGGACCGCAGACCGCACGCGCGCAGCGACAATTACCTCAAATGAACCGGAATTAATCGAGACTCGCTTCTTGGCCGAGCTGCGGTCTCATTTGCATTATTAATAGAGGCTCCGGGGAGCTAGGGGAAGCGGGGAGTCGCTGTGTGTCACTGCCCCTCCACCCCTCACATCCCCTTGCAATTTGCGGGACCTAATGAAGAGGATTTTGCCAAGATGTTTTCGTTCTTATGATGTTTAATTTGAGTTTACAGATCGTGGGTCAGGCAGATGGGCCTGCTCATTGTTATTGCAACCTTCATTGCTCGGCGAGGTTTTCAAAATTCAACGCTATCATTTTACGTAGCTACGCTTAATAATCGTAAAAAAATGTAAATCGTTAAAATAATAATGTTGCAAAATTCTTTTTAAAAAGCAAAGTAATGTAATCTGTCCAAGACTATACCAATAGTTTAAGTTATAACGACATGACGTACCTACACATTAATGTATGCTCGTAGTAATGAAAATCACGTGCGCGCAGACGGTATTAGCGCCGTGAGCACGTGGCAATGATTAATCGTCAAAGATCAATTAATCCGCAGGTGATATGATCCCCTAACTCTGAACCACCACCCGTTACTCGCATTCCGTACATTTGAAGTAGCAGATTACTTAACTCAATGATGTAGCATCGAGGAAAGGTTTGAAACAGATATCTTCATAAGTATCAATTTATCGTTTACAAAGATCACATTCTTTATCAGATCCACCACAATTGAATAGGATTTCTCAACATTGTTTTACTTCACAATGAATATAGCGTTATTTTGCACCGCTGAATCCGTTAGTAAATCGTGGTAGTGAATTGTTTCGCCATCAATCTACATGCCCTCGGATCATTTTTCTCGCGTCACGCGGAAAGTTTGCCGACATCCATAATGCAAGCGTTGTCGACGCGTCATCGCGGCATATTGCGCAGGCCGAGAACTGTTTTCCGCCGCAGCAGAGAAAGGGTTGCAACATAGATTAATGGATTCTTTATTTTTTTTCCTTACAACACCGTTATTCAATATGAATCGAAAAACTTCTTTTGTGACGTGGGTAACTCTCTACGCCGTAGACAAGTACGTACTCGTAGGGCCCTACGATGTATCGGGAAGTTATATACAAAGCAGTATAAAAGTTATAAAATGCTTCCCAGAGTGATGCGCAATATCAATATATTTTATATTTGCAAATAAACATGTGGGTAAATTTACGTAATGGTAGTAGTAAAACGTGAACATTCGACGTCGAAGCAAAATTGTGCCGGCAAGCGCGCAGTAGGTACTCGTAAAAATGAACATAATGGAATGTCTGGCTTTATTGTAACTTATTTAGTCATTGGTTTTGTAAATTATTTTGATCTTTCTTTCTAAGTATTAGATATTTGGGACCGTGGACGATTAGAATGACATTTATAAAGGATTAATATGATATTTGCAATTAATACCAATTACAAAAAAATATATACTTAAAACATTTGTTGCATAGCACGTAGTATGTTAGCATGTTGTGCTATATAGGGAAGCACTCTAATTCAGTTATTAAACTTCCTAACAAGGAGTGTACTGCCTTTAACATTTTCTGCACTACACTTTTTTCTACGCAAGCTTATGTACTAGATAAACGACATTGACATATATATTTAATAAAGGTCATAAATAACAATGTTTGTACATATTTTGTAACATTGCTACTTTACTTAAAAAGACTTCCAAATATGTTTATAGTCACCATCGAAAAATTCAGACTAAGCGAGCAACTTAAGACTTATTTTCGGAAGACGAGTATGACATATCGTATTATCTAAGTACAAAAACTCAAATAGAATGTAGCCAGTAACTGTAACATTGTAGAGTTACGATCGCGGCCGCGGCGCTGCTCGACTGTGAGATATTGCCTTTTTTATGACCCACTCTACTATACTATACTTCTTGGGACAGAATAGATCACATGATGCGATAAAATATTGCCCTCGTCCTCGTACCAAATCGAATTAACCCGTCCACTTGCATGCAAAGGCGACATGAGAATAGAAATGGCGATATTGGCTCGCAACCGAACTGCTCCTGTTTACCCTCCCTGTTATGCGCCAAATCAAATCGAATCAAGTTATTGGTTTGAGGATAGCTGTGACTTTCTGTTTTCAATACTTTGCATAGTTTTTTCCGTCGATATTATTTGTAACTGCAATAAATAAAATTGAACGTGAAAATAGACTTTGCAAAGGCGAAACTTAGTATGCAAACGATAAAACTATATGAAACGTATCTACATCTGATCTTTAAACAAAAAATGTGTTTTTGTATGAATCTGGTCAGGCTATTATTAATGATGAAATTTTAAATATTTTATGTAATACACGATCAAATCTACGAAGACGTAAATTACTTTAATTGGTATTGGTATAAGTAACCTCTTAAACTCAAAGGATGGTTTCTGATACAGGTTATAATTCTACGCAACAGCCTGTACAAGCGGTGTATCTGAACATTAAATGTTACCTAACCCAGTAATTCTTGTAATTGTACTACAATTAATACGCAAACTTGTAATTAATTTCTGCGTGATTAACGGGTATAATCCGGGTTTACTCGAGATTACGTGAGCGGCGGAGGTGAGTTATTGTGTTGCATAGGCGACGTCGGGGGAGAGGGCGACTCGGGGACCCGGGAGTCCACGCGAACACTGCGCCGCAAGACGTACGGAGCACGAGACTCTCCGGAGCTTCGCTGTCCTCCCCTTAAGATTCTCGCGGACGCCGCTGCCAATTAGGAGCGCAATCGCTCACGCGGCGAGAACTCACCCCCGCACCCTACAGCCACCCGCCCCGCCCCAAGCACTACTCTTTGTTTCGTGACCGTCGTCGCAACCTCCCGTCCCGCCACTTGTTCGCCAAATGAAAACGATTTTACTTTGGTATTACGAAACGAAGCAATAAACCAAAGTTTGAGAACAGTATTCGTCAAACTTTTTGTTGTCGTAGGTACATAATACTGTTTGGCGGTCATGTTTCTCTTTACTTTTTTTAAATTGTGATAAAACACCTTACAACTTTCTATAAAAAATTGGTCTAACTTCAACGAAACACTTAATTGTGAAAAGTATATTCAGATATTTCATGATGTAAATGGAAGCATTCTTCTACATAATAACTTTATTGGAAATTCACTGAATCACTGAATGGTTTATTTCAAATTCGTAGCAAAAGTGACAATATGTAGATGGCATTGGTAAAAAATTAACAATTAAATTTTTGTCGTGATTAAGCTTAGTGTTATAATGAAATCATCATATTTCATTAATAAATTATGTTTATAAATTAGATTAACAACCAATATGTTTTAATTAATTAATAAGGTTGGCCGTGAGATAGCAACCAGACGAGTTTGTGTATTTTCTTATTAGAATAAGACATTTTCTGCAAGAAGAAGTAGTATATATATTATACTTACATTAAGACTTGAAATAAAATATCACAATTCTAAATGTTATTAAAACCAGTTTTCTTTTCATGTATTGCTTATTCGAAGCAGCACTCGTACAACTCCTATAGGTACAAATGATATATTTTTGAATGATAAAATATTCTAGATCTTGACCCTAACAACAGATTATAGTTATACTGTTTTTTTTTTATTTTATATACAAACCAACACACACCTAGCAAGAATCTTTCTAAACATGTATTGCAATTGATCACAATTAAACTGATATTAACATAAAACGTGCTACTAATAAATACCATATAGCTACAGTATAAAGGATACGTTCAGTTATTTATTTACATCATATAGTGAACAGATCCAAAGCTGGACGGAGATCTCAACCAAAACATAGGTAGATACATAGGAGTTGCTTAATACATATTAATATCAGGCCATGCCTGTATAGAGGCCTTATCGTCATCATCATCAACCTCCTTGTAGTGCCACTGTTGGTCTCTGCTAATATCAGAAGAGCTACGATTCGCGGACGTCAGATGCGTTACAGAAAACTATGAACATTTTAGGCCACAAAGCTTTCCTAGCAATGTTAACAAACACCATCAGTGTTTGATGTTTTAGACATATTCATAAGCAGCTTATTACTACGTAGTCAGATATGCATGTTTAAAATCGAACCCCAGACCTTTGAAGGGAAAGACTGAAATCTAAACCTCTAAGTTACCACTTCTATGTATGAAAAGCAAACATTCATTCATCGAAATGAAATTTCTATGACCATAAAAATGTGTTCTAATCAAAATATTGACGGATAGTAGAAATATTACTAAGAAAAACCTGCTGATAAATTTTGTACATCAATATACTCCTTACATATAACAGAAGGAGGTCACGTACAAGGCGGATATTACCTTGTGAATATGGAGTTCATTATCTCGATAAGTAAGAATAGTATTAAAAGGCTGAAACTTATGATACTATCCAGTTAACGTTGCGCGATATTGTAAAAATAAAATTATAGTTAAAATAATATTGTTCGTATAACAAACATAGCACATATGTTATCTTCTCAAATACTTTCTAGTCTGTAAATATACGGAAGCGGAACGGTAAGTTACGCGATAACTGATGTAATTAATAATTACTTTATTGACTAGATGGCTATAACACTCTTGTGTATAAATAATAATTAATAATTATGCGTAAATAAATAGTTCATCAACAAGACGCTTTTTACAACGGTAGGAACTATTTTAGATTTCCACTAGTTGTTTTATGCAATTTCGTTTGAAACGATTTTAAATTACAATATTCAACTAAATATAAGCCTCCAAAACGTAAAAAGTATATGAATTGAGGAATGCAGGCAGAAAGCAGCGAGTGCCAAATATCTCTGTCCTTAAAAACCTGCCGTGCTTCATCGACATTCATCTGCTTTCTGCCTACCCCGTTAGGGACCTTGCGTGACGATATATGTGTGTGTATGTGTATGAATTGAGGATTGCAATACAATATTATATAACATTTATTTACACGAAAACAGCAGCAAACGAACAGACAATATTCACAAGTAGCAACTGGCGCCCTCGTGGATATCTGCAACTGACCTCGCACAACACTAGAAATAAAACTGTTAATGCTCGAATAATATTCATATAACAGGACTGCATGACATAACTGTTTGTAACATTACACCAGGTAATATTCTGGTAATAATTACTGTTAGTCTAGAAGTTATTCAATAAATCATAATGGAATTGAGAGTCGTCATAGATAAAATTTTAATGAATCTTTTCTTCTACAACATTACTAATATAAAAACAAATAATTAACCTTTTACTAGAATATACGAAACATTATTATTTAAGTCTTGATTCACAATAATTAATTATAATAACTAATCCTAACCAAACTGTTCAATTATACGATTTTATGACGAGATATACATATTTACATAACTTGGGTGTATATCCGCAATAATTATTGCTAAACAGTTTAATGGTGAGAAGTGTATTGTAATTTTATGTATGTATCCAAAATATTACTGTTAAATGTATTTTAGTACGTATTTTTGGGCCCTAAACTCACTTACAGGTATGCGGAAATGATTTATGGTAATTTTAAGTTAGATTTTATAAAATTTAATCTAACATGCACTTCCATTTATTAGGAAATCCCTTAATAAACATAAATAGATAAATAGATAAAGATATTTGACCAAATAAACTAGATCATTGTTATTATTTGTAAGCTCAAAAATATGCGAAATAATCTTTTTCCAACGTGGTAACAACGATGTATCTAGTCTACTTGCAAAAACTGATAGTGGTCTTCCATGTAAACTAATTTAGTATAGATTTTGTTACTATTATTCTTCATAAACACAATTACAGAATTGACAAAAATTTTACATTTATTTATTGTTTTCTAGTTTTGAATGAGAAATACGATTTTTAAAAGTAGGTATCAAGGCAAACGCGAGATTGAAACGGAAATAAACAGGATAATCATATATACATGTTATGATTAATCTTCTGGAATAAGAAAAAAGGTATTTTAAAACTACCCTAAAAATTATATCGTGAATCTAACATCACTTAACACATTCTCAAATATTTTGATGAAACTTTCTTTCAAATGTCTACGTTTTTACTATAGAAACGTGTAACCGTAGCGCCCGGTCCCAAATATCTGTTATAATCATATAGCGCTGGACATTAAACAGAAAAAGATTAATCATTTCCTGCGTCGATAACATTACAATTAAATTATTTATATAGAAAATATAAACTACGCTACGCTACGCTACAGCGCTACGGCCTTCGTAGTCGGTACATTGGTTACAACGCTACGACCAACGCTTAGAATACAAAATCAACAGAAACCTTACAAACGAGTTGATTATTCAAGTTGTACAAAAGTTATATCACGTAGTTACACGATAACCTATTTTGAACAATACTGCATTGCAATACCAAGGAACATGTAAACGTTAACATTCTTACTGATTATTATTATAATACCTTTGGTACTAATGTTTACAATATTTAATACCTACATTAATTTGTACTATTACTTAAAGTAAACATTTTAATTATACATACTTAGATGTTGTTGTCTCCATAATTACCACGAGTTCATAAATCTCGACTTATGAGTATGAAAGGAGGATGTACTTACGTTGTAAATTCATAGCTGGAGGAAATATGTGGTGATTCCTCATGGCGGCGTCCTGGGGGCGCGCGCACTGCGGCGGCGGCGGCTGGTACCGCATGCCCTGGTACCGGTACGCGGCCTGAGACATCTGCCCGCACGACGCCAGCTCGCCCCATGACAGCTCGCCGCCACCGGAGCCCAGGCATCCGCCTTCAAACCCTCCTCCGGCGCCACTCAAGTAACCGTACTCCATGACCCTATCTATGCTACGTTCGGCTATCTAAACAAGTTACTTCCTGTCATGTGCTCGAACCCGTTCGTTGATAGTTTAAAAAAACGAAAATCGCGCGGAGGTCGCGCCGCGCCACGCAGGGCGCGTGCGTCTCGTACTGGAGACAGCCGCGCGAGGGCTCACGGCCGCATAATTAGATGAGCCGCGAGTATATCGAATTATGCCGATTACAAACGGTATCGGATCGCTGCGATAGTTTTTGCCAGCGTGGAGGACCGCGCGCTCGCCCCACTTGAAATCGAATGATAAGCCTAATTCAATAAGGGCGCGCTTCGAGGACGGGGCGGGGCGCGCACCCCCGGGGCCGGGCCAATGGCCGCGCCGGCCGGCCGCGCCGCGCCCGCCCATTGGCCGCCACTGCACCCCCTCCCTGCTCCCGCTCGAGGGTGCGTGTCACGACACTTGTCTACTTTTCTTTTCGCCGACAGTTCCTTTGTCATTGAGGAAAATAAAAAAGTTGTAATTAACGATCCAGGTACGTACTACTTAACGAATGGCCGTTGATATTTAATTGGAGTTATTTTAGCACTTTAATTGCATCTTAGTTCCACTTTTGTTTAAATCGGACTCATAAATTGTAATCATTATTTTAAAAATAATTAAAGAGCCTGCTTACAACCGTCACTTATACATATGAAACTTTTTCAAAATGGGCTTTTCGATAACTTACGCAAAGTTTTACGATTTTAGTCGACTAGACAGGCAAATTAAGTAAACTTCAACAACATTTTCGGTATCAAACTATATGTTTCGAATAATATCTTCCATTTGTTTTAGTTCGAATGAGTTATAGGAATCTTTTAAAAATTGCTATTTTAAAATTAAGTAACAAAAGTTTAACCTAATCATACAAAATAAACGCTTACAAAGGTAAAGTGCAATGATAATAGTGCGCACCGAGACCGTGGGAGAGTGAGCCGTATGATATTCACAATATTGGAACGCAGCGCGGGTCCCGCGGGACGCCGCCCGCGCGCCTCGCGGCCCAGCGACATACAACTTTGGCCAAGTTATTTATTGCTCCTATAAATCCAATTAAGTTATATTCAGATTTAATTTTTCATTATTCTTTTAACTATTTTCATAGAATAATTAAATTTAGCTAGGTATATGTCATATTTTATATAGGTAATCTATACATAAATACAAATATATTACGATGATTATATTCTTTATAAGCTACATCCAAATTTATGTCAAGCTAGGTAGGTATTTAGTAGTAGAGATTACTCAAAAAATCTTAGTAGGTAGGTACGTACTGCTTACTTTGTTGTAGTTTTAGAATCAAAACTACTGTTATTAGTATTTTGTTAACCGACTGTAAGGAGAGGATTAATTATACACATGTTTTTAGCTCTACTCTATTTTTAGCTTGCCCATGAACTTTTACTTGTGCGAGATATACATATGTATGTAGGTATTGTATCGACTAAAATTAGGAAGCGCAATGCCTTTAGCATTTTTAATATTAATGATTTAAAAAAATTTAAAAATGTATTTGGATTAGAGGTGTGCAAGAATTATATTTAAAATCTGGTTTCTTTTTGAGAAATAAGACATATAAGATATGATTGTGACAATGGAGCCAAAGCGCGCCGGTCCCACGGGAGAGCGGCAGGCCGCGTGCGACGCGACGCGACACTCTCAACGTTGCGCGACTCACGCGACCTTATTTATTATTAATATATTTAATACGCTATAAATTTCCTTTATACATTGAAGTGTTTTTTAATGTTTCTGTTGAAATGCTTGTAACCAAACGTGTATGATAGAAAAAAAAAATTAATTAGGTACTATATGTTCAATACATCTATGTACTTCTAGTTGCCTTGTGCTCTCTGTCACTGTACTCCGGAAATAATATCACTATTGATTTCTGCAATCAATGTTTATTTCCCAAAACCCATGGTTTCAAATAAAATGACTTTACAATACCTACCTACATAGGTACGTACCCAAGCGACAAAAATGTTTATAGTTTCTCCACACGGCCTCCAATGCCTATCCTTTTAAAATACTAAGGACAATTAATTTTTTTAAGGAGATATTATTTGGTGATATTAATTTCAGTCCTCCATCGCGAGAGCCTGGGATTCGAATATGTTGGCATGCACCGCCATCTTGCAGAGTTATGTACCTATGTTTTAGGATTAAGTTATGCTGTAGGCGTAGCGTTATCACATTCATTTTCCTTTTATATATATTTAGTTATATGTACAATTGCCAAAAATAAAGAATCGCTTGTCAACAGTGAAAGTGGTAAGCTTCAAACTTTTGTTGTTTGATTGGAGACCGCTAAGTGAACGCATATTTTATCGTAGTCTCCTCTGTTTAGGCAACTGACAGAAGTAAACAACTATCAAACCCCGAAAAAACTTTGTATGGTAGTGAAAGTTATGCTTTACAGAAAGGTTTATAAATTAATTAATGTCTAGCTTTGTCCGTGTTCTTAATCTTATTTCTATAATCGTAATATTAATATTGAGTTTAAAATAAGTTTGTGAAAGTTTCAAAAGTACCAATTACGGGACGTTCAAGTCGAGAATTGAAACGTAGTAGTTTTTGTTAAAAAACTCAACACAATCAATTGAGTGGAATCCTGACCCGTGAATGGGAAGCCCAGATTCTAGAGGCCAGTGCGTGGCGTAGGTACTTGTTATATCCATTATAAGGTACCTAAAGTATATATTCGACCATACATCCTAGAAAAAATAATCCACTGTCGAAATTAAGGGCAAATACTTTTTAGGACATGCTAAGGTCAATAAAGTTTTTAATTAATTCAACAGTTCCTTTTTGAAATATATTTTGTAGTAGGGACCTACCTACTAGATTTTTTTTTATTTTATCGAGTGAACGTTGGACTTATGTTCACTCGTAATAAGAACGGTTAAGGTCTAGACTCAGGGCCGGATTTAGAGGTCTAGAGGCCTTGGGGCCACAAAGGAGTAGAGGCCCCCTGGCCCCAAATTATTTTCCGAATAAAACGAACAATTTTTTCAGTTGAGTTTTTCAATAAATATTTTTCATGTTTGTACAAAGTACTGTAGATAAAGGTAAAACAACGAAAAAAAATATCAAAGGAAAAGAATTTTTTTTTACTAGTGTTTTACTAGTCGGAATTTTTAAAAAAAATTCCCACGTCTCTATTGTGGGGGCCCCTCTATTGTGGAGGCGCCGGGGCTACCGCCCCGGTTACCCTCCCTTAAATCCGGCCCTGGATAGACTACTGGCCAAATGTGGGCTGCGGACTGGAAGATCTTCATGTTCGACTGCTGGACCGGCTTTCCTCTTACTCTCACCTCTCACTGCGGATATATTTGTTAAGTAATTGACGTAAAAATAAGTTTTGCGTATTAATTACGTATTTCGTGTGTAGGTAGAATCATTTTTTTCATATTTCATGTACTAAACTTGTTTATGTTTATATGGGAAAAATTATTATAAAACAAAAAAATTCAGAGCTTTTTTTAACAACACATATTCTAAACAGACTGAACAAAATTTTCCATAAAGATATCAACTTAATTTTGGCCAATCCGTTATCAAACTCTGAAACTAAACCCTAACAACAATAACTAATAATAATGATTTGGCATTTGTAAGAGAGTATTTTTGTGTGTTTAGTTACTTTTTTGCCAAGAAAGAAAATTCTTAATACAAGTGTTAGTGAGATCAATATTGCCGGGTTTACTGCGATTCATAAAGTCGAGTATCAATCAGCACGCTAATTCGATTACACCATAATGGGATGCAGTCGCGTTTTGTCGCGAGTTGCAGCGGCGTCTAATCTGATAAAGCGGCGGTTATGGCGGATGCGTGCGTCTTACCCTCGGTAATTCAATTTGCGCCGGGACCACATGCCGAGAGCTCGCGAACGTCCCCAACACGTCCACTGTTTTTAATTAACAAATCCATACTAAACATCTAACTTTGCACGTCTTGAATAAACGACTTTTTTATCTACTTCACTGATATGGATTGGTACCTATCATTAAGACCTACTACTACTGAGATGTCATTAAGAAGCAGGTAATCGAGTAATTCTAGGGTTTTAGTTAGTTAAGGAGTACTAAGTATTGCAATATATACCTATGGGAAAAATATGACATTTTCATATAAGTTTCAACGTCATATTAATAAACTATGTGATCAAATGAGCCCTTTTTTAAATAATTACGTTTATACAGTAGGTAATTGTAGAGAGCATTTATTAATAATATTTCTAACTAGCATGCTAGTTTTCAGATTATGGACACCTTTGTCAATAAATCAATGTAATATATAGGTACGTATTAAGCTATCTACGTAAGTAGGTACTTGTAACTTGATTTGCATTATCGTTAAAGGGAAATTAACTTCAGTGTGTTAACATAAAATATTTTATTTACCCCAACAAACTGTCAAATTGTGTAGCAATAAGGTTTTAAAAAGTGTTTTGTAAAATAAAAAAATTTGAAGTAAGTATATACATATATTACGATTTTGTGTTTCATTGCCATATTGTGTCAAAATTCGCAGGGGTTATCAAGTTGAAAGGAACTGAAAATTATAAAGAACATCGTCTATTATTCCGCTTGGTTTTCAACTTATTAATATAGACCGTAGGTAATGATAAAGAAAACTGTGTAATCATTAATGATTACCGATTAAGGCTGCGCTGAACCGTTACATGCGCACATGATCTCGTCTCGGTTCGGTCGTTGAGGTTGATCTACAATTTTCCAATTTACACTGTAAAGTCCGATACGACACCGAATGGGGAGCAAACAGACCGTACTACGAGGGGCGGTAGGGGGATCCGAGCACCGAGCACAAACCAAGGCATTCGTACAAAAAAGGCAGGCGACGAGCGCTCGGGGCGTCGGGGGCAAACATACCGTCTCCGGGGAGCCGCTCATTAGTTGTTCAAACACGCCGGCGGCCACTTTGACAAGCAGCGCGGCAGGACCTGCCTCCGCTCTCAGTCCTCCCAATCTTCCCCTTCAACGATCTAAGGTTAACTATAAAGAGCTATCGAACTGCAGATAGTAAATACACGCGGTTTGCTTTATTTGCTCGAGTGCTCCCGCCGTGCGGATCCAGTAAATAGTATTCTTCTGAATATTTATAGGTATAAATTAAATGGATCGAGGTAAGTATATTATATATATGGCACACAATATATGCAGTACGTACTACAGAATATGTGATTGCTCTAAAGTTGTTACCGTATTACTTCTTCATTTTCAATTGACTGTAACAAATATTTATTCTTGATTTTTATACTTATTTAAAGGGCATATATCAAAACAAGCGCACCCGGTTTTCATGGCGATGGTCGGGAGTCATCAATCAAAGGCTCAGGTGCACTGTCTACAGTATCCACCGCGCCCCCCGCCCCCCGCCTCGCACCCTGCACCTTCAGCCACGCCACCCGTCTGTACATTATATTATACAGATTACAAATTATGTGGAACAATCAATTAATAACAACTTTAAATTAAAACTATCATAAACATAACTGTAACTGGTACATACTATTAATTATTCAACGATTGGTAAACATAATACCTATGTTAATATTAACAGGGACTTTTACAATTCTTCGAAGAAAACACCTTCGATAATATGGCAGAAAAATCACAATCACACATAGTTATGTTCATATCGAACAAATCTCGCCGGCAAAGATTACTAAAACAATTACAAAACATAGTCACACACATGTTGTAAAAAGTATGTACGAGTATCTTTGCTTATCCAAGACCAATCTCAAATGTGAGCACGAGTGCGAGCTATCCATTTTTGGGAAGAATTGACCCCGTCAGCCCCGTCAGGATGTTGGTCCTGACTGTAAAAGCCCGCAATTTCGTGTATATTCTGCATTAAAATATTACAAGTGTTTATCACATCCCTGAACTTGTTTTTTTAATTTTCAGTTTTATATTTACTTCACATTCTTTACAGTCGGGTTTTTAAATTTTTTAATTATTACAAAAGGTGTAAGAAATTATTAAGAATAATAAAATTAGCGGGTGACACCCCATACATGTATCGAGCTGAGAGATAAGAGAAAAAATCTTAACCGGAAAATTGCAAAATGCAAAACACGTTTCATATCTACATATTTATCACCAAAAATATAATATTATTATAGAACCAGGGCTTAGAAAACTTTGACATGAACACCTATATATTGAAAATAAATTGTACCTACCTAATTATGTGATATTTCTTAACCTGTATTTAAAGTTATTTAAAAAAAAATATTACAGTGGCAAGGCAAATGCAATCAAGATGATAGACTTTCACTAAGACTTACGCCATCTATCGTCAAAAATACGTACTACTAATCATGGTTTCCTGTTGCTCAAGGTACGCCATCTATTATTCCATATTTAAATTGAACTACTTTCTAGACTTCCATTCCCTACACATACTTTGTGTGTTAAATGGCAAACAGATGGCACTAGCGGTTTGTACATCAAATATATTCAAATTTTAAACAGTATTTTACATTCTTACTAAAAGTCTTAAAATATAAATCTAAAATTGCTATTACAAAACAATGGATTTTGATATGTATCTTGATAAATATGAACTACATTGTAATAACATAAACTAAATCTGTTGAGAAGAATTCATTTGTTTTGTTATTTCTTGCAGAATTCGCCTGTAATCTGTACTTTTTTCACAAGACTGTTTCCATTTATTTACGGCTCACATATTTAACGATTAAATTGAATTGATAATATTAAGCAACACATGCTAAGTTATATAAGTGTAAAAGTATCATTAAAATATTTACTGTAACATTTTGAGATTATGTACCTGACACGAAAGCAAGGTGTTGTAGATACTTACCTAACAATAGATTTAGTTACTAACTTAAAATATGTACCTATACTCGTCGATTTATTAAACAAGAATATACGGCGACGTTGCTGGCAACCTATCACTTAATATAATGAGCCTGAGATGGGGACGTTGTTTGGAGAGCTGCTTCGCTTCGAGGAATGTGAATGTGACAAGTTAAGAAGCGAAGGGAGTTGGTCAGCAACGTAGCGGTAGCCGGTGGCAATCCTGTCTCTGCCTAGTCCTACGGTAAATAGGCGTGATTGTATTATATATATAAAATATTCCGTAGTAACTACTTACTACATCATCATGCTAACAGGTTCAACATTGGTACAGTACATAGGTACGTACCAGATAATACCTTTATGACATAAATAATATCACTTATATAGTAAAACCTCAATGATTTTTGAATTAGATCTTTATTTATTTTGTAATAATCTTTAAAACAAATCTAGCAGATCTTCACCGTAATACAACTAAAAATTAGACTAATATTCTCTTACAAACTACATAAACCAAAATATGAACGAATTGATAAGAGTTTAGCTGCAATAAAATTAACAATGTCTGTTATGAGATAGGTATTCCAGTAATGGTTACATTAACTCAAACTCTTAATAATAAGTTAAACGTAAATATCACTGGGCACTGGGACACGTTCATATTATGAACATTACTTATAATTAAATACAACCAGGATATTATGTTAATAAATATGTATAGGTATAATTTGGTTTTTGTGAATTATGACAGATACAAAGAAAATTCAAATACAAAATAAAATTTAAATTAAGTGTGAAAATAATTCATTTGCTCGTTCGAAAAAGTGCTTCCAAAACCGGTTTTCATAAAAAATATTGAACACAATTATAACAAATTAAGTAGGAAACTTGGCTCATAAAGCTTACGATGCAATGTGAAGCAAAACTTAAAAGCTCGGGTATTAGAACGTGATAATTAGTTAAATCAACGCCGCGTAACGACGGACGCGCCTCCGCGAGGCCGGGTACAGTCGCGCACAGCTGTCGAGCCACTCCGTGTTTCACACCACCTACAATACTGTACAGTACTTATGAGTATTATTATACAATATAACGTTAATGCGCACGCAACACGCTTCACTTATAAGATTTTTTAAAAAGCACTTCTCTTCACAACGTTACCTTACCGTGTCCTTATTCACTAATTACTTCTACGTAAAGTTTGGTCGAAAACAGGAATGTGTAAAACATTGACTAGAATTTACTAAAACTTAACGTCGACCTAAATAAATACTACATATTTTAACATTTCAACTCGCTACCTACCAAGACTAAACACAAGTGTGCTATACAGACTATTTTATATAGAATTCGCTAACGTATGAGATCTTACAATAATTACCTATGATTATACAAACCACACAAAAATAACATGTTCAATTTCATGTCATACAACATTCACACCCTGAAACTTATCTAAAATTAAACAGACATGTGCAAAAAATTAACTCATTTGTCTTTAGGTAAAAAATTACATTAAACATTTCATGGATTGGGTTATTTTTATATCCAATAAATAGTTTATACATACATTAATTATTTTTGGAATCAACGGAGATCGACTGTTGAGAACTTGCTTTTAAAAAAAAGAGGAGCAAGCAATTTCTGGCAAAAACAAGGAAGATACAGATAGGTACCTTAAAGTTTCCTATAATAAATAATACGAATCTATTCCATAGCAATATTGTATATAAAAATAATTTGAGATCAATGAGCAAACGTACTAAGACTATTCGAATGTGCCATAAAAAAAATTATCTACCGACCACTTTTTGTACACCCAGGTGCGCCAGAAAAAAATCTACCTGGGCAGACATTACGTTTTTTTACTCGATTCACAACAATTTCTTACAGATGAGATCAATCGACTTCATTCTTGTGCGGGTGAAATCGATGCAACTTTTGCGACGGTCGACACAGTTGTACATCGCAACACGTGGCGCGGGTACGTCTGTGTCAAAATCGGACGTCTTGGACGTCGGTGGGAGTGTCGGGGAGCTGCGTCTGGTCGTGCGCGGGGAGCTTGGCGGGCGGCGCGGCGCGCGGGCGGGGCTCCTGCGGCTGCGTCTCGCGCGCCAGCACGCGCTCCACGTGGCGCGCCACCAGCTCGGCGGCGGCGGGCGGCGTGCGCGTCACGTGGCACAGCTCGCTCACCGACATGCGCACGCGCAGGCCCCGCGCCGCCGCCGTGATGCACGCCGCGGCGATCAGCGACGGCGGCACCAGCAGGAATTCAGTCTCTGTTAACAAAACACAACACCACATTCAAATTAACCCCACATTATCTCTACACTATACGATCCCAACTAATATTATAAATGCGATTGTAACGCTGTCTGTCTGCTTGACTTTCACGCCTAAACCACTAAACAGATTTTAATAAAATTTGGTACAGCTATATATTTGACCTTGGGAAAGGACATAGGCTACTTTTTATCGCGAAAAAAGGGGTTGAAGGGGCTGAAATCGGGGATGAAAGTTTATATGGAAGTTCGTCATTATTATCCTAGGATTCCCACGGGAAAAAGTTTGTGACACATTGATTTTCACGCGGACGGAGCCGCGGGCACAGTACTCTATACGTATGGAATAGTCTGAGCATTATGCCTATCGCTTGCGTGATTGTTTTTTATAAAGATGTTTTATATTTAGTCCGGCCGACACGGACGCGGCGCAGGTAACACGCATCTGTTGCGAGATAATAACCCACTGCGGACAGGTGGTTGAACACCTTGCATCTCGAGCGTCCTTGCCACTTTGTTTATATCATATAAGACGATATGCATTCCCTATTTGGCCTCGAGAGATGCATCTGATGCCGATTAAACTTAATATACAAGTAGTACTACAACGCCGAGACGAAAACGAAGTTGATCGAATAAAAACATGCAAACAATCATCCCGATACATTTGCACAATGCTCACACGTTGCGTATTGTTGTCGTTAAGAATGAGGAAGGCGAAGGAACAGCTGCGAGATTTGTGCACACCGTTCAGTCCGCATCTTTGTGCTTACCTACCCCGGGACAAAGGTGCCTGAATAATGGCAATTTACATCTTACGTCTTCTAAGTGAGAGCGCAGCTGCAATTTCGCTAGCGACGAAAGAAGGACCCTATTGTTAGCCTTGAAATTTTATATGTATGTCGCCGGGCCAACCTTACATACTAAGGCCGTTACTTTCTATAGAGTTTGAAGAGAACATTGACGCAATTGAAAAGTCGAACTACATCGACTAACTTGTTTAGCTAGAGTATCTTCATCGAAAACACCGAGACCGATCAAAACAGTACCAATAGAATATGTATATTGATGATAATATAAAATCAATGAAGCAAAACAACTTGATAAACTTGGAATAAAGTTATATTGGATGTAGACAAACCAAATGTGCGACCACGCGGCAGATGTGACGACACCTGGCGCGACCCTTCCGTTCGCTGCCTCCGTGCGAAGCACAAGCGTGGGGTCACTGCCCACCTACACCCTTCCTTAGTACTATCGTGCCCTTAGAAGTCCCTTCACGCTAGCTATTTTCTTCAAAGAAAAAGTGCAAACTTAACACGCGAACGCGCCGTAACTCTAATCAGAAAAAGCGCCCAACGATTACATAGTTACTTCAAGGGAGACGGTCGCTCGAAAAAACAGTTCGTTATAGCCATGTATTACAAATTAATCTATGCCTCTGAAGAAATCGAAGCGAACGAAGAAATCGAAAAGTAACGTTCGCTAACGTTTTCCTAGACGGATTATAAAAAAGGGCTTACGTTTTCCTAGACATTTTATTAAAAAAAATTAAAACACCTATCCACAATGATAGTATTTAATCTATTCGTATTAATACGACTTTTGTGATTTCAAAAATTTTGAGCAACCAGAATATGTTTCAATAAATGACAGATGGAGAATTTGGATTTCTCAAAGCAACGGAATTGTGTGACCAAGGAGCTTATCAAAAATCCGAAACTAGCGGCTCTTATATCGGCAGTAATCAGTACGCGGGAGCAGCGGAGCGGCGCGATCCGTTGCGCGACAGGTCGGCCGTCAGTTGGAGCCGCCATCTGCTGAACCACGCGCCAAGGGGCCCGTCGCCTAAGACTACACCCTCGTCTTACCCGTCTAATTGCTGCACTAAATGAACTACTGGTTCTAACTGTCTGCAGGAACCGTTAAGTTCCGTTTTGTAAAAACCTGTTGCGCCCCATCGGTGAATCCTTTTGCACATGCTCATGCAGAGTGCAAGGGTCGCAAAAATTATAGTTAATCATGCGAAACTATTTTTTTGTTACAATCAAACAAGTTACTATACATGCTACCTGCCTATCCAACAGAATGTGAAGGTATTATACACAAATCAGATACAAAAACTATGTTAAAACTTAGGTAGAGTATGTATATTACTTAGCAAAAGCTAGACATTTTATACTTTACTATTCTCAACGAACGAAAATAATACAAGTGACAAAAACCATAATTGAGTTTTTGTGAAATAAAATCGGAAGGGCTGGAGCGGAAATGCGAGTTTGATCCGAACTCCTTTAAGGTTTGTACAGAAATGTAAGAAGATGAAGGTAGCTAAATGTCGTGTTAGATAGCTTAGGGTCGGGCCGCCAGGTGCTCGTCGAGACGGTCTTTGTTAAGGGTCCCTTGCCGTTGTCGCGAGGTCGGGACAACCCGAAGCCTAACAACAATGGCCGCGGGACGTCTTCGAGCATTGTCGCGGAGCGCCAGCTCAGCCGGCGCGGTCGCTCCCCTATGCCCACACTACAGCCGCGACCGTGACACGGTTATTCGAATTTTAAAAGAAAATTAAGTATAAAGCGCCCATTTTGCCGAGTGCTTGTAGTCGGGCCATGCGTAAATCTTAATATGTTTGTCATAGACTACAAACCGACAACATCTCCTAGCACTATTCTGTGGACGAAGCTCTATGGAATAAGAAAAAGGAATAGGGTTATGTATTTTGCAGCCAACAAATTGTAAAATACAAGTACCTATTAAATCTATTAAAATAATACGTGGTCATTAGGCAATTCTAAAATTACATGAACGCATAAATAAGAAATGAAGTTGGCTTTTAAGATGGACAACAGCGCAGAGTTCAAGCAGTGTTATTAACCTATTCACACCTCGAGTAATGCGAGATCAGTTACAAACAATTAAACCCCTTCCGTTTCCGTTTATAAACTAACCTATTGCTTGCACGGTTTTGACGTTAAATTACCGTAATGTAATATAGGACGGGAGTATATTATTGACTCAAGAAAACACCAAATAACTCGTAAAAATATAGAAAAAATACCATGTGTAGAATATTAAATGTTTTATGGGGCTCTAAATACATGCAATTGAAATATTTTAAAAAAATCATTAAAATCACCATAAAAAGCTAATGGTAAACAAAAAGAGAACGACAGCCAGCTACCTAATTATTATTAAATCTTAATAGACGTTCCACGCATACTCGATAATCAAAAAAAGGCTAAGAAAGTGACAGCCATACTGCAATAAATAACTTTATATCTATGTTTTAAATAGTATGGGGGCATTTGGGGTTAATGGCTAACACTTCTTCGACTTGCTAGAACAAACTTAAAAGTAAATGAAAATTTCACGGATTATGTAAGTGAATGTTCGCAATATATACCATTAATATTGTAGCGTATTTCAATATATTATTCATTCACATATACATATATGTATGTTGAAGTGATAATAATTTTTATTTTATACATTTCCAAGTGTTATATTTTATAATATGGTAGTACAAAAGTTTTGTTATGTTATTAGTTACTGATAATGTACGCAAATTTTACATACCTACTCACATGATATTAGTAAATACGATGTGTGTAAGGTATGTGTAACGTTACAATCGACCTGAGTCCTATAATAGATAGAAAGCAAAGGAAGCTATTTATTTATACTTCAATTACCACAACTGTATTATTTTAACTCACTGGAAGCCAACAACTGCCGCCGCTATACCCCGACACATGGCGTCGATTCCATAAATCAGATCGTGTTCAGATAAAATCGTGGCACCAACCTACAAACAGACATCTGGACTGATATCAGACGCAGTTACGAGCTGACGGCTACAACACTGTGTACTCGTACATATTATTGTACCTACTATCTATTACAATTCGAAACCTTATCAACTTAACAATTCATTCGTCTACTTAGTGAGGATAATTATATTTGTCTCGCGGTTACATGCCCACAAAATAGGTAATCTACCTAGTATAAATGTGTTTAATAAAACATATTATGGTACATTACGAATTGGGTAATATGAGTGATTCAAAGAGTAACATATTCTTTTCTGACAAATGTATACTATACACTCATTACATAGATACCTACAGTGCAATTGCACAATTTATTTTTCTCTAAAAATACGATAATTGCAATAATTTGTCAAAGGGAGTGACCGGTGGGGGCCGGCGAACGGCGAACGAGGGTCGTGCAACTCGTGCACAAGGTGTGCGCTATCAGTGCTGGCGGCATGTGCGTGCCGGCACAGCGGCCGCGACCCTCCCGCTGAATACCCATGCACAGCCATTAGAGGGCGAGCACTCAATCGCATTATAAACAAGGGTCTCAATCCAGTTTGAGCGATTAGACAATATGACTTGTTATCGGTGGCAACAAGCGGCATTAGCAAACCGACAGCACCAGTAACACGACTCTATGTATTTCAAGGGTGTTTTATTAAATGCAGCTGTGTTATATTAATAATAATAAGATTATTTCCCTGTCAGTCAATATTTCCATCACTACATAGTATAAAACAAAGTCGCTTTCTTTGTACCTATGTATGCTTAAATCTTTAAAACAACTCAACGGATTTTGATGCGGTTTTTTAATAGGTAGTGTAATTGAAGAGGAAGGTTTATAAGTAAAATAACCATGGGAATTGTTTTACTCCAAATTTAACGCGTGCGGGCTACGGGCAGTAATGAATAAATCAAAATTACTGGATCGATTTTAGTCATTTTTCAGTGAGTGACATAGGCTATATATTTTATACCCGTGCGACGCCGGGGTGGACCGCTAGTGCTATATAAAATACGCTAAAACACTTGTATGTGTTTTAAGCCTACATATCTAAACATTCAAATAATCGTTTGGTTACCAATCAACATATAAGTAACATAATATTTGTCGAATAATTTCATAGAATGAATTTTTAATCCTATCAAATCGTTCCGTTGTTTGTTAACGATTGTGTTGTTTTCATTGAATAGGCTGTTTAAATACAAATACTCAGGGTTGCTTTTAGGTATTATTAATTTGGTATGACATATTATGGACTGGAATTGTCCGTTACATTGTTTTTAAATGAATATAACTGATTACGAGTACAATCACTTAAGTATAAAAATCAGGGCCTACTCTTTAATGTACCATTTGTCATATAATCTATATACATATTATGTAAGTTTTAATAAATAAGTTTTAAGGATTTTTTCGTGTTGAATATTGAGGTTGTACATGCATATACATATTTCTCGTTTGTACGAAACTCCTTACTAGCACGCACACAGATTTGTAAATCAACGCATAACGCTTTTTCCTTACGTGACGACTTCTTCTATTTATCTCCTGCCACAAATCCCCCTGAGGAACTTCGTTCCAAGATCGTATACTAAAGGTGAAATTGTCCCTGGCATTAATGACCATTAGTTTATACCTACTTATCTATAATAGATGCAATAAACTTAATATCGTCTTAATAATGACTGGCCTCGTGGTCGAGTGATTAGAGACCCTGACTGCAAAACCGGAGGTCGTGGGTTAGATTCCTACTCAGGAAAAACATTTGTGTGATGAGCACATTTGTTTGTTCTGTGTCTGGTCGTAATAAAAATATCTACATATACATATAAGTACTATATCATATGTATATTTATCAGCAATCCGGTCATCATAACACAGGCATTAAATTGCCTAATTTGGGATCATACTGGAATTGTCCCCAGTTATTTATTAATATCAAAAAACTTCCATACACCGTGTCAAGGTAAAATTCAACGAAACATTTCCGCGGCGTATCTAAATAACGATTATTACAATTACTATCAGGTAAATTGGTCAAATCCCCCAATAATAAAACGCGTGCAAAGCTTGCGCTTTCGATATCGGCGATAAGCTATCGTGCACCCAGCAATTATGAGCGATTCTGTTTATCGAACATTGCAATATTACCGAATATTAGTCAGGGACCAATAAAGGACCTACGCACGTGTATACCAAGCGTTTATGACTAATGACTAATAATAAAAATAGCACTCTTTTGACCCGAATAGAAAAAACTTGTGCTAAATTTTGTACCTACTATTATTTACGCTGAATTTAAAAGTTGACAAATTAGGTACCTTTTTTAAGGCATGTTAATAAGAACAACATGTTATACAAAAAAGATTAAGTAGCTACAGCTTAAGTAAAGATTAAGTTAAGATTAAGTAGCTACACTTGCAAAATGTATCATGTTAATAAATGAAATATGTATGATAAAATTAAATTCCGGAAATTGGTTAAAGACTGTGTATCAATACCGGCAGTACCGTGCCCTAGACGATTAAATTTGGTTTGTGCTGTTTACTTCTTATCAATTTTTGCCATTATATTGGTATAAAAATAAAAGCTGTGTAATTAATTCTACCGAAAATAAATCGGTTATTTATGCTATTCCCGAAAAATGAATCGAAATCAGTTCTCGACTAAAGAAAGTTATAGAGGAATGGTATGAACGCGAACTTTCCTTTATGAAAATTGTTTAGATAAATACCGATTCGTAAGATTTGAAACATTCAAAATATTTTGTTTTCTTATCTTTTTTAGTTTATGCAGAACACTTCCGAAAGAATGCTTTTAATCCCATTGAATTCTTTTTCCAAGCCTTTTCTTGGTTCACTGTTGGACATAGGTTTCTTCTCATAGTGGGAAGGTTTTAACCCTCACTCTACGCTGCTAGCCCAGTGTGTCGATTCATTGTATTATTCATAACAGCCAAAAATAAATTCACTAAAATCTTAATATATAAAAATGAATGTTTGTCTGTATGTCCTTTATAGAATCGTAAACTATGCATTGGATGATGTGATGATCTTTAGCAAAGTTGTTGTGCATGAGCCCGCGAAGGTTTCTGAGTTGGTACGACCAATGTTCGACAGATGGCGCCACTGTCGTTCCAATGTATTTATTTTGGTGGCGTAGCAACGCGCGTATGGTACAGCTAGTCGCATATAAAAACATAGCAAATGCTACCC
>DWGJ01000522.1:0-29180 GCA_018246895.1 Aspitha aspitha aspitha | reverse complement strand
TTTAATGTACTTTACAAGCATTATTATTGAAAAATATTAGCGTTCTGCACTTCTCCTACACATAAACTATAAGTGTGTCAAATTTGATACTCCTCCGTGCGCGCAATTTTCGTAAAAAGGGGTCCAAAGTTTTCACTTCACGTATTAATATATAGATTTATTTATCTGTAGGAGAATGGGCGCGCGGCGCCGGACCTCACGGCGTCGCCGGGCCGCGCACCGCCGCCCGGCCCGCCGCAGCCGCCGCGCGCCAACCACGCGCCGCCCTGCGTGCTGCAGCCAGACTTCCGCAAGGTATACCCGGTACAAAACTGAGCAATTATTATTATTATTAGATCTATAGATAGAAACGAAGTACATCTCAACTAAAACACCTACACCGATCATTTGGCAAAAGGAACTTTTCGCCGAAGGAATGGATCGCCGAATTTCGAAAGAAGATGGTACTCTAAGAAGAATAAAGGCTACTCAAAAATGAAGGTAAATTTTTAAATGAATTTCCTTCCATCTTTTAGTGGTTTATCTCTACGGTTTTCATGCTCTTCATTGTTTTTCAATTGTTTCACTTATTTTAAAGACAATAATAATAAGAAATGAATATTGGAAACCGGTTAAACGCAGGCGATACAATTTATGAATTTATAACATATTTATCTACGATCTTTTACACATTAGCTACATATTGTTCCTTTGTATAAGCGTACAATGTTAATGTGTATCTGTAACTCTACTTTAGTGAGGTTAACAGCCTTTAGCTGTTTCATCCCGGTGCAATTTGCATAATTTAATTTAACTTCATATTCATAACCCCGCACCTTAAGATACCATTTCACACTTTAAAAAGGTACCGTGAAAGCACAGAGAGGAAGCCACGTAAGCATTTAATATTTAGATTACTTTTCATTTCTCAATTAGTTTTAATTTCGAAAGCCCACCCAAGCATATGTTCAATTCAAAGAGATAAAACATGTATTCCCAGACAAGTGCTTATGTTTGTCTCTTTTTACTTTTCAAAAGCAATAAAAAAATATTGAAGCTTCTTATACTAATCCTGGAGGATAAATAAATATGAATGTCTTTTAAATTAAAAAGTTTCATATTAAAGCGTATATTGTAAGTGGGTGTGCTTCATGTAAAATAATAAATATATTTTCATCTTAGGTGTCGGGTGTAAGCAATGAAATATTCAGACAGATTGAGATGGTCGAAAACGATCACGACGCCACTACAGCCGCGGCGCTCGAGGTAAGTGACCGTTTGTTGTTTTGAAACAATAAAAACTATGGCTTAAGATCTTTATTAGTTCTCATAAGAATTTGCAGAATTCAATTACTGATACACAAAACAATAGGGAAACTAAACTATAGCGTAAGGCGTGTGTTTGTTTTGCGAATATATGCGTATTAACTTGGTGTCGTGTAACTCGGAGCCAGGAAGTATGGAGAACAAAACGCTTGCTTGTCGATTTCGTATATTGTCTATTCAGTGCGAGGTACAGAGGGTCAATGTGTCAAGCGAACAAATTTGAGACAAAGAAAAATTAAACGGATATTTTTAACTACTCGTGCGAATAACAGATGGCGCTAGTGCGACCGATTGCATAAATGTAATTAACGCGTTAACAGCGTGCAAATAAGAATAAGAAGAAATAATGAAAAATATGCAAAGTATGTATGCATATACAAAACTACACGTAGCCTATGTATGTAAGTATATATAAATATACATAGTTCTTAGGTTTGAAGGGGTGCCAATCCACGTTTAGAGGCGACCATCTAAGACGCATATCTACTAACGTATATTAATTGCATTTATACTAACAATTATTATAGACCTCATATTACCAACAAATCGATTTCTGCTGGTCTGTTAGTAAATGAATACTCGCCAATCAATTAATATTACCGTTTATTTCAATCCCTAACGATCATTGCATAAAACAAAAGTAGGTAACCAATAAATGTAATTCACTTTTAATTATACGATATGTTGTATAGAATTATCTATCTTTTATAATCATTGTTACTGGTAACTGATTGAAGGGCCGTAATAATCCCCATAGGTAGCAACGACAATGGGCATTGATTGTTACTACATGTGTGCCGTACATTTATGAGTGTAAAGGTTTAATATCAAAGGATTCTGTATGTATTACTGCGATGTAGGTATGAAAATATGGAATTGGAGTTATAGTTATATTTTGATGTAAGTTGTTTAATGATTAGAGTCGCAAACAGCTTAATAAAATGTTCATTTTTTCTACATGCTTAAACCGTCGAAGAATGCCTATCTTATGTTTTAGACCTTATGTGATAAGGGAGCTTTGTGGTATCAACGATGAAAGACTTAGTGCCTAGAATCTAGCTGAAATTGTTTTAAAAGATCTAGAATGTTTGTTCATAAAATTCCAGGCGGTGGAGCGACGCGGCGAGATGATAGTACGGATCCTCGAATTGAGACAAGTGGGCCGAAACAATATTGAAGCCGCCAAGAAATTTTTTGCTTTACAGGTAACCAGAAGTAATTTTATAAAACTCTAGAGCCGTTCCAACTCGTCTATCGGTCTCATGGTCAATCCCATGGTTTGATCCCAACCCAGGACGAACTTTTATGTGATGAGCACATTTATTTGTTCTATGCCTGGGTGTAGTAAAAATATCGATATGAGTAATATATCGTGCATCTACCTATATATGTTTATCAGCTTTCCGGTTACCGTGGCAGGCGAATCAATTGTCTAACTTGGAATCAGATAGCCGTGCGTGGAATTTTCGCACTTATTAATTTATTCCACGATTTCTTCGATAATACCATTTAAATTTGATCGTAAAATAAAGGACGACCTTCCTTCGCGACCCAACTCAACCTAATACGTAGTGCGCGTGCCGACTTTCATCATAATTGTAAAATCATTACAGAGATTACCCCCTACAAAGCAACAAATAAATTCTAACTTTTTAGAATATCACTGTAAAGATATAGGAGAAAAGGTTTTATTACAAAAACCATGTTATTATGTTTGTAGTTTACAATATAATTGTGACTATTAAAAATAGATACCTGCTGAACGAATTTGTACAAACGTTATTTAGGTATTTATATTAATTTTTGTTCCTAACATAAGAGTAAAAACGCAACGGTTATACTGAAATCATAAGTTCATTCATCAATAAATTAATTACAAGCCAAGATTAGGGAGTATACGCCATATTATTTAGGAATACTTTGATTATTGAATCCTGACGATTCATATTCATTCTTGAAGGTAATCGGATAACTGTTAATTCTATAGACGGCTATCCTTAGGTAATCACATACCCTCAATATCAGAGCTTTATTTATGATGTCTGATGATATTTCATAACAGTTCTTTGGTTTTACTTATTAAATAGTTATTGCTTCCAACCTAATTTTGAACAATGCCCAATTTACTCTAAAAACAGGTAAATTTATTCGCTCTATTGACCTGGATGCTTAATTCGTTGCCCTGTACAAACTGAGAGGTACAAACCAAGAGAGGTGTACTTCTACAGCTTATTGTTCGGAGCTGCCCCAGATAGCGGAATGCGAACGCAATTTAGAATGGCATTGTCGAGATGTGCACTGCTAGTTCCATAGCCACCGCTATTTGGTATAAAGGATGAATAACCCTTTCTGTTCGAATTGCACGCAGTGTTTGAATAACTGCAGTATTATTTATGCTGTTAGTGTAGTGACAGATATTCATCCACCTTAAACGCGGCTGAATAAATAGTCACTTTAACTTAATATGCTTAACCCTTGTTGAGTGTGCTTATGTTAATGAGCGTGGAGACTGAATACAATAGTATTATTTCTGAGAATAATCCCGGGTCCAATTTCAAATGATGAACGAATTAATAAGATCAATGAGATGTTATGAATAAATTAGCATATCAGAACAATTAAGTTTCATTTAAAAACAATTGTACATAAATACGCCGCATATATGTATATGTAGTTACGAGTAGCTTTTTGTTGAACCGAATCCAAGTATTTTGCATTTGCGTGGTTTTTTCATTATTCAATTGAATCATCACGAAAAAATAATTAATTAGTTTTTGATTGTACACTCACATACAAATGTATTTTCGTTTTATGAATCCATTGTAAATAGCGGTTGGCTCGTTAGCGGACTCTTCTGTGGCCCCACAGAATTCAGGCATCGCTTAGGTACGGTTTTGTACGCTAAAATCGCATAGCTTAAGATTCCGTCCTTATAAATGGGTAATTGCTTGAAGTCTGCGTTGTGATGAAATTATGATTAAAAAAAGAAGAAAGAGTAGAAGTCATCTTTAAGTATTGAGTGTTGTGTTGTCGCATAAGTATTACGTTTGGTTATCAATGTCGCCGACTGCAAGTGATCACTTACAGATTTCTATGATTGCTTTAATCAGGACGCACGCCACATCGTTCAGCTAGTGGAAATAGTAAAACGACCAGGACAAACTTTGGGTCTGTACATTCGGGAAGGCGACGGTGGAGCCAGGACAGACGGAGTGTTCATATCTCGAATAGCCCTAGAATCAGCGGTATACAACAGCGGGTGCCTGAAAGTTGGAGACGAAATCCTGGCAGTTAATTTGGTGGACGTGAGGCGCATGTCGCTAGATGACGTTGTGATAATCATGTCCATTCCGCGAAGACTGCTACTTTGCACCAGACAGAGGAAAGGTAAATATGACAGTCTTTTTACCATTGTCTCTGAAAGCTACGCCATGTTTTTGACGATCAGAGGTAATGTAGTACCGGGATCGTTAGGTAAGTTTTAGCATTTTGTTGTTGGAAGAATATTTTGAATTTCAATACTTATTAAACATTACATTACAGTCCATTGTATGAAAATTTCCAAAAAATGTTTTACGTACCGGCTAAGCTAAGCTACTCATACATTAAATATTCCCTTAGTAAATTACTATGTTACACAAGTACATTTAGTTCTTGTTTCATTTCAGCTTTACACCGTCTGATGATGAGGTCGCGCATTCATGAATGTTGACACAATTTGTGTTAAGATTTTTAATAAACAAATTCCGTATTCCTACTCGCAGTTTTATTACACTTGTGTGTTTCCAGGTAAATCTGGGCCAGGTTCGCCGTCACTGCCGCGGGCCGAACACAAACCACCTCCTGTTGTTGTACTGAAGAGAGATTGTCGCGATGATGATGAAAGAGAAAGAGATAGAGTCGACGGCTTATACTCACAGTAAGTAAACTAATAATGGTCCGCGAATATATTATGATGACCATAACCATAACAAAATGTTATATGTCACAATGGTGGATTATTGTAAAACTAGCGGCCCGCCCCGGCCTCGCACGGGTATAAAATATATAGACTGTATCACTCACTGAAAAAATGACTAAAATCGATCCAGTAGTTTTGATTTATTTATTACTGCCAGTGGGCCGCACGCCTTAAATTTGGAATATGACAATTCCCGTGATTATTTTACATAAATATAAACCTTCCACTTCAATCACTGTATCTATTAAAAAACGCATCAAAATCCGTTGCTTAGCTTTAAAGATTTAAGCATACATAGGGATAGAGAAAGCGACTTTGTTTTATACTATGTAATGATATATGGTAACTTTAGCTTTATGGATTTCCGTATAGTAACGTCTGATACGATTTACCTATTTACCCATGATTTGATGACGACAATTTTAGACATGGTACTCTTCGATCGACTGGAGCGCCGAGTAATGTAGTTCGTCCCGTGGGTGATGGTCGGGAAGAAAGAAGTCGCATGCAACTGGGCCCGCTCTCCCCAGATTCAGCTGGACTCGATCTTTACTACAATTCACGTCCGCCTTCTGATCATTCTACGTGGAGGTAAAGGTCCTTTTGTTTTAATAGTGATGTATTTCACATTTGCTTTGAATGTTTATAAACGAATGGGAAAAAAATATTTTGTTGGAAGATTATATGTACCTACCTACTATTTTTATGCCATTTAACAAGTACTGTTTATTCTGATGTTCTTTACAAGATTTTAATCCAACAAAAGAAAATCCAACCTTAGTATATAATTACGCCATAAAATAATTTTCAATAAAAAAATATTAGTCCATAATAATTCCAAATTTTCTGCAGACAGATTCTACTCATTAATTTAATTGTATAATATTTTTTTCGGTTATAGTTATCGACCCCCACCTCCAGTCATAACCGAACAGCCGAAGTCATCCGCCACGCACTTTGTGCCTTACGAGAGGTCGTATCCGAACACGCTCGAAAGTTTGGCAGAAAAAGTTCACTCTTTCTATCCCTCAGAAAGTGGAAGGTATGATTACACGATTAGAATTCTTCAAGTAACATAACAAGATGTACTTAAATATTATATACATTTTTGTAGTACACGATTTGGTGGAAGAGTACCTCGGTCAGGGTCAGAACAGCAATTACCACGGGCGGAGACGCATTCGGATTTTGGAAGACATTCATTGCTCAGGTCCAGCCTAAAAGCTTCAGCGGCTACGGGTGGTGGTAAGATTTTTTTTTATACTTTGATTCTATATTATATGCCCATTATGATTTATTATTTACCACAGTGATGGTATCAAAATGTTATCCGTTCCACATGTATTGTTGACGAAGAATAACGATAGCTGTTATTTCTTTCAGCTTCAAGTATGTCAAGATATAATCAGCGTTATGGTGGAGTGGGAATGACAGGAGCGGGTCTTACAAGCGGTCTGGGTGGAACTGGTCTAAGTGGTACAGGTTTGGGTGGCCCTGGTTTGCCATCCGGTCTTTCCAGTACTGGACTAAGCGGTTTGACAGGCTCAAGTTTAGTAGGCTCAGGATTAACAAGTTCTGGCCTTGGTGCAAGTTTAACTGGTACCGGGTTGGGATCAACTCTTGGTGGAGGTTACGGAACGACTGGGTTAGGTTTACCATCGTACAGCAGTAAATTTGGAACGTCAAGAAGAAATAGAAGTTTAGATTACTCGTCAGATACTGAAGCTACAGCTCCTACGAGAACACCGTACTATTCAGGGTTGAGCGGATACAGAAGTAGCACATTGGGAAGAGATATCGGATCTAAATTCAATTCATTACCGAGGGATGTTAGAGGGACAGGGCAAAGGTAAAGTCACATATTAATTAAATGATGATATCAAATATGATAAAATACGAGTTTGTATGTAAGTATTAATTTAAAGTTCGCTTAACTTTCACATAGGCTGGGTTTGTCTAGACGCGCTGGAAGTGTTCTTCAAGATGAACCAGAACCATTATCGTCACGATTGGATCTTCGTTCGTCTAGAGGCAAGTGTCCTGCATGCTAAGATTTTTATGTTCATGATTTTATTTCTTTAAAGATCTTGAATCTGCCACTTTTTCAGGTCGTTTACCCTCCTCACCTTCAGTTTTCACATCAGATGAATACAGGGCATGGTTGTCCCGTGCCCCATCAACTAGTGCACTCTATGAAACACTTCGCCCAAGACTTCCAACGCACTATTCTGCTGAAAATATCCACGATGCTTTGAAGAACGTAAGTGAAGCTTTGTTAAAAAGCTACAAAAACATAACAATCGCTGTGCTAAGCCAGCCGCTACACACATGGATCATGAACATATATACATTCACATTGATTGTAAAAATGTAACAGCACTAATATGTAGTAATTTTAAGCCGCACTACCAAAATTATATTAATCATGTTTTGTTTACTATATTGGTAAAACGCTTATTATCCTATTATTCTTATTTTTTTCTTCATATATCACTTTACCATTGACCATATCACCTGCCATCGCCATACATCTTCCAGATGGAAAGTGGTAGTCGCTTCGGCTCATCGCTTGGCTTGTCAGCTGGTCGGCGGATCGAGCGTCCTCGTCACTTACCAGCTCGCTCGCTCTCGTCACAACAGTTGGGACCGACTGCTGGAGGATCACCATCAGCTCGACGTGTGCGACAACTCCTAGAGCTTGGTTCAAGATTCAACTGCCCAAATCCTAGTCCTGTGCCAACGCCAAGCTCCCGTCATCAGCGTCAGCTCGATATTAATCCTAATGGTAAGGGTTTTTAATAACTATGTGCATTTTAATAAAAAATCACCAAGATAAATAGAAGTTGACAAACAGCCACTATTTGGGATTAAAGTAAAATTTGAGGATTAAAATGAAGAAAAGAATAAAAAAATTTTTGACATTACATATTTAAATAGCACATTTAGAAAATTATTGAATAATTTTTTTGCAATTGTATTAATAACGTAATTATTTCAATCTACAGAGTTCCTAAAATACAAAGTGGAGAAACCCGGTGCAGGGGGATTATCAGCATCTATGACTGGTCTGTCTCGTCTTTCTGGGGGAGTATCAGGGATGTTATGGGTACATTTATTAGCTGGTCGAGGTCTACGGCCTGTACCTTCTGGATCTTCGCCGGGCTCACCCCCATCAGGTCCCCTAGCCGCACCACAGCAGCCAGTGGCACCAAGAGATTTGTACTGCGTACTTGAATGCGATCGAGTACACAAAGCCCGGACTGTGGTAAGATCGTAGTTCCTCGTACGATTAGGAAATAGCTTCACCGATAAAATAAGTTCACTTCTTTAGTATATTAATTCAGGAATAATCTAATTTAGAATTGGTAGAGAAAATATCAGTAGTTTTTATCCTATAAAACAGCGTTTTACTAATATTCACAATCAGGTGCGAAATGGCGAACTTCAGTTCGACTGGGACGAATCGTTCGAATTGGAACTGGTGGACAACCGACAACTCGACGTTTTGGTATACTCTTGGGATCCGCAGCATCGCCACAAACTCTGTTATCGCGGCGCTGTCACTCTGCCCGACTTACTCGCGCGGTCGCCTTCACATCAGCTTGCTATCAGGGTGAGAAATTACTTCTTTATGATCTTAAAAATGATTCACGCGGGGAAACAATTTCACTAGTAACATTTGTAATAGTTTTTAATTTGTATATCAAACTCTTCTACCAATAGATGGATCCACGAGGCACGCTGTACGTTCGCTTACGGCACACGGAGCCACACGACCTGTTCCGTCGACGACCAGCGCCGCCGCGTATTTCACCACCGCCGCTATTCGGAACAGAGTTGGACACGGTGGTGGCGCGGGAGGTCCGACCGCCGCATGCGCCACCCGTGCCGCTTGTTGTCCGCCGCTGCGTAGAGGAGATCGAAAGACGAGGACTGGATATTATCGGTAAGATTGGTTTAGAACATTTTAGAAGTAAAGGCAACATCTTTGTTTGTGGACCTACACAGCACATAATAAATATAACAAAAGACATACGATTTAATTTAATGAATTAGTTCATCCAGGTTAACGTTACCAATAGCTCAGAATACAGTAAAGCTAAACTTAAAAGTTTTGTATTTGAGATAGGCCGGCATTTGATCACAGTCTCCCATGATGGAAAGAGATAATATTTTATTGAAATTCCTTTACTACCCTTCTCTTAGGCCTTTATCGTCTGTGCGGTTCTGCAACGAAAAAGCGTGTTCTGCGAGAGGCCTTCGAACGCAATCCTCGTGGAGTGGAGCTCACGCCAGACGCTGTTCCTGACATAAATGTTATTACTGGCCTATTAAAGGATTTCCTACGAGAACTACCACAACCATTGTTTAGTCGATGCTTGTATCAAATGACGTTAGATGCTCTAGGTAAGTACGTTCGCTAAACAGAGAACTTATATATATTTCAAGGATTGCATTCTGACATACTTAATATACATACTTAAATCAAGATCTATATTAAAGTATAAATCATGTATGGTGATTAAATCTTTATTGCGATGAACAAGCTTATTATTTTGTTCTATTTACGTATGAGTTTTATTATAGTTTGATATAGTGATGTATTCCTGTTTTTACTAATAAGAAATATCTTGCAGGGGTATGTCTGCCTGATGATCGAGAAGGCAATGCTCGTCTAATGGCCTCGATAGTGGAATGTCTACCTCGCGCAGCTCGAGCTACCTTAGTCTTTCTGCTCGACCACTTAGCACTCGTGGTCGCAGCTCAAGACCGAAACAAAATGTCCCCGTTCCATCTCGCCGTGGCACTAGCACCTCCACTCATGCTCCATTCACAACCACCATCAGATCTGGACTATCAGAGACCAATCCACGTGCTTCAGTGTCTTCTGCAAATATGGCCAGCTCCTAAACGTTCAGGTAATGTTATTGATCAAACTGTGGTACACTTATCCAATTTCCTTTGAATTATAAATTCGTCCACACGAGATCAGAATCGAAAATTTACAATCATAAGACTAGGCCTAAATTAATTATTTAATCCTAATATCGTTTGACACGACTTGCTCTACTGTTGTACACTGAACACAAGTTACCTGGGATAAAGTATTTATTAAAACGAATTAGATTAAATTTAACACACGGTGGCAAATTGTTTAGCAAAACTGTGATCATAATAGATGTAATCGTCTATGAAGTTCCTTTTTACCTCTCCCTTCTTAATACCGGTCTCTTCGAAAATTATAGGAGGCCACAAAAAGAACTCCGCCAGATTATTCCAACGTCCACGGCAAATTGGTTTCACACAAATTCGATGAATATACAAATTTCAGTAGTTTCGTAGAGTAGATGGGTAGACCAGAACACTTACATAAACCGAAGCTAAGCCAAACCTTAACGCATGTATATTTGTAGACAGTTCGGCGCGGCGAGCCAGTAACCGGACCGCGTGGAAACAGAGTCAATGCGTCGCCAGCGGTCTCAGCCACGCTCCCCCCAGGTTCTCTCTTACAACTGTCTTAATCGTTATCGTTAACACTTTCACTCATCTATCTGATTCTTACCTACATCTGATTCTTTGAGATTAATTCAGAGAATGCAGTTTGAAATTGATTTGATTCTTGTAATTGATTCTTCTAATTGTAACGTGTTGTCATCAGGCCGAGTTCCGCCCTCAGTCAGTCCATATCGGCCTCAAGTGGGAGCATCAGCAGCATCTCCGCCGCCAGCTCTCTCGGGTCGGCCCGTGCCCGACCGATCGCCGCCCGCACATGTTTGTCTCCATTTTTTTACATAATTCGACTAGCAATTGTAAACCTTGATATCATTTATCTTTTACTATTCACCGACTCGTAAAGTAGTAAAGACTGAATAATGCTCATCTTTTCAAATAAGGTAATAGGGTAAACGAAATAATTTTTATTACAATCTTTAAACATCAAACTGTAATATTCTACAATTGCACTCAAGTTCATATTGCTTTTTCGGCTTCAGGTTCTCTCATCAGTCAGGGCCGGCCAATATCGTCCGCAGTCGCCTCTTCGAGGCCCTCTGCCCGCTCCACCTCGCTCCCGGCAGGTGACAGTATCCTCTCCCGGTTCACCCAGTAGCAGTTCCGGAAGCCACAGTCCGGCGGATACCATTAAACACGGTGGCTCAGTGTCGTCGATATTGCGCCAGCCGGAACGGGTGAGCTCCCCTCGCTCCTCGCCGAGGAGCTCGCCACGCGCGTCACCTCGCGACTCGCCGCGAAACACGCCACGAGACACCACACCCCGGGATCTGACACCGCGGGATTTGACGCCACGAGAAATGACGCCGCGTGATTTAACGCCACGCGATTTGACACCGAGGGAAATGAACTCGAAGGAATCGTTCTCTCGGGAATCGACACCGCGCGAGAACGGATCACGCGAGTCTCCGAGATCGGCGATCCCTGGGACGTCGGCGGGACTGGCGGTGACTCTTAACTCTAGCAGCAACGGCGCCCTTAGCCCGCGCTACAGTTCTACTAACCCGTTCCTGCAGCAGTACGACGCCGAGGAGGAAGCGGAGGCGTGGCGCGCCGCCGACATCTTCTCCTCCACATCGACGCACACATAGTGCTCATAGCGAATTGAGATTTTCTAGTCAATTTTTTTATTGAATCGAAAGAGTGCTACGATTCTGCTGTATATTATGTTGGTTAACGAGCGTGGTGTGCGTTCGTGTAATGTTTGTTATGTATAGAGCGAGTTACATTGTATGTATATTATTGTGAGAATGTTTACCTAATGACGCGCGAGGTTCGTCTCGCTGCCCGCCGCCGCCCCGCCTCGTAGCCGTTGTAGCGTTCGTCATATTGTATTGTACATTGTATATAATATACGTATATGTAGGTACGCTCCAGTTTTGTATCAGTCGGGTGGGGTCCCGGCGGACGGCCCGAAGCGCTACACATCATCCCACATATCAGAGGCTTGCGTACACATTCGACACATTTCTATGGGCAACATTTATTATTCAGATCTTTTAGAATCAACAGTAAATAAACTTACACGTAAACCGATAAAATTATGTCAAAACGGCACTATTAACAAAATTATTTAATCGAGTGTCGATAGTGGACACAAGTCAGTAGCTCGAGTAGGGAGAGTGTAAAATAGATCAGACGTGCGGACTGTCTTGAGACTGAGACCATATCAGAGTAGCTCGTGCATAGATACCGCTCGATGGACATCCGTCGTAGAACGAGCGATTACGTCACATCTTGGGAAACGTCTAGAGGAAGCAAGCTGGTAAAATTTAAATTAATCCAAATAATCCTTGTTCATTATTAACATTATAACTATATTGTATAACGGTATATTAAACTAAAGTAGATTTAGTAAAGCATTTTTACGAGTCGCTAATTCTATGAAGGACTGGATTATTATCCGTTGAGATCGGTCGCAATCTCAAGATTCGAAATGCTTGCGAATTTTGGACGTAAATGAAATATAATTACACACTGCATGTTAAGTCAAACAGTGTAGTATTTTTCTACTTCGGAATTCGCAAATGCGTTTCAGTTATTATTACTAGCGTCTGCTAGACATATAAGAGTGGTAGAAATTGACCAATGACAGCACTGATCCTAATTTCACTGCCATGATTGGTCCATTTTATATAGAATGCATATTATAATAATTACACTTATTTATATGTCTGTCGGAGGCTGTTTGGTTACAAATTGCTTTTGAGCAACACTTCAAGACGAAATTTTGTTACTGTTTGTTATAAAAATTGTATTGCACAAATAACACGACTGATATGGGACACAATGTTTTTGATACTTTACTATTTTACCTGTTTCTCGTTTGTGATATCATATTAGGGCTTTCTTTGGCATTATTACCTCTGTAAATTATTCGTTCACGAGTTCCGTATGTTCACTATTACAACTCTATGAAATACATAGTAATCACACGACTGAATAGACCATTTATATTTGTTTCACTCAAAATTATTGTCGTCCTAAGCTTGCAAACTGGAAAAACGTTTTATAATAAAGGATTTTGACAAGTTAATATTTTGAAATAGTACATTTCAGTACATTTGTTATATAATGTGTAATACTGAATAACTTTTATAGTTATATTCCAACTTCAGTTGCTTCTGCTACGGTATTAACTATCTACTTTATGATACTAATAACTATAAACTTTATAATAACGTTTACTAATAGAACATTGAAAACTATAGCTTGTCCATTCTTAGCGAATTTACTCCATTTTGATATAAAAAGGAATTCATGCGCGGATGTTTTCATAACAATGACAATCATTTCTCGTGGTTGAATCGATGACAATATGATTTTTGATGAGAATTTAATCAATGATTGGATCTTCGACGATTGAATTTCGCTTTTGAATTTTGTAATAATATATCACTAGTTCTTATTGTCGGACTTCTCTACGTACTTACATATATCTCACTGTATATTCTCTCATCAACTGAAAATATTTACGAAGACTCGGAATAAATTTCCGCAAAAAGGGTGTAAAACAGACCTTTTGTCAACTGTTGAATCAATGTAACTAGGTTTATATTAAGGCTAGTTGTCGGAAATTCTAAAGTAGAAACTGTTGGAAACAGAAATACAGCACTAGAACATGACAATATTAAATCGAATGTGTCGGAATCGGCATCAAATATACATAGGTATATTGCGATTATGTATCCTTTTTGAATTATTGCTGTGCATTCAGTCATTTGGTAGTGATATGTAATTAATATTAACGTATAGGGGACATTGTAAAGACTTTCCGACATTGAGAACAACGTAGTATAGTACTGTATTGATAGGACGACTTGAAGTGTAGCTCGACAGTGCGTAGCCGAGCGCTCGCGGCGGTAGTGGGTAGAACTACGGCGCACGGCTTGAGTTGGCTTCTCGCGGTGGCAACACTAAATCATTCCCACTCGCCCGTTATTTATGTAGATAATCTGTTGTGAGATTAAAGTTAAACCATTTAGTCGTCTGTAATGTTAATAGTTCAATTCTCTTCTTTGGTCGAGGATTCAGTGTAAGTGTTAATTGAAAGGAAATTTAAAATAATATCTGTTTTTGTAACAGCAAAGCATTTTTTTATATTAAAAAGGCAAAGTAGACAGACAGCCCAGCTGATGGTGAGTAGTCGCGACCATTGGTAGACATTTGCGATATCAGAGGAGTTGCCGAGGCGCTGCCTTTAAGGAACCTTTTAACGCTAAGTAACGTAACCCTAGTGAAGTTTAAGGTATCGATTGCATTGCTTATTGCGTTGTGCGTAAATCATGCTTAACTGATTATATCTGTCAGCTCTTACTAAAGACGTATATGGTCTCTGTTTTATTATTTTGAAAGAAACTAATCTGTAAAATTATATTAAATTCCCACTAGGTTTCATCTTAATTAACCGATTTTGAACCTTACACTGAACTCTCAACCGTGTCCTTAGCTAGTTCTGCGTGTTCAATTTTATATATATTGATTAAAAGACAAACTCTTTATATTTCTTCTATAGATAAATGTATGAGTTAAAATCTTTCTCCTTTATAGGTGTGAAAAATAATCCAGGGTTACTTTTCACTTACTTACGGTAAAACCGATAAATGGTTAAGAGTGTTTTTAGGACAGGCATGAAAGAATTAGATATCTTTCACAATTATATTAGGTGCTCATATTTAATATTCGAATAATGTCGATAGTACGTGGGAACGGAGTATATGAATATTTGTGCCCACACGCAAAAGTAATTGAGCCTAAACAACGTTAAGTAAGCTTATCAGAAATACGGATGGATTGTTACTTAAAGTGTAATAATTTTATTGTCTATTTATATTTATAATTAATTGGAAATTTATAAATGTTAGAGGTTCAATATGTACAAGTAGATACTGTAAATTGCGTTATCGTGGAAAGATTTCGGATTATATTACTATTCTATACAATCTTTTTTATCTTTTACAAGAAATATTCTTATGAATAGAAATTAATTTTTACTATCAATTTTGCGACCATAGTATTGACGGGTGCCAAAGGTAATGTTTAGCGCCATTTAAAATACGTGTTCCTAAAATTGAACAGCGCTGCTTGTAAAACAGAATATTGGCAACTCGCAATAGGCAACTCGCTATCAGTAGGTATCATAAAAACATGGTAAGTACACTCCCATGTTTTTCTTGACTTTCCCAATTCTTTGTATTTGAAGTAAATTTATCTTTAATGTCTAGGTACAACCATTGAATTGGTATGAAAAATGTTTTAATCACTCTTTATTATTATTAACAAAGAGCGGAATTATTTTCCGCATTTTTAGACAATAACGAAATTTGTAGCTGAGCCTTTTATGTCTTTTGTTTTATTTGTCTTCAAGTGACGTCAACGTAATTAAATACAATAAGTGTGTTACAGAAATAAAAGCGAGTTTCTATTGTTTTAGTTCCCAATAATCACTGTTCTGTTCTACAAGTCGCCTAAAGTACGAAATGTACTGCTTTAACGTCATTCTAAACGCGGTGTTAAGCCTTCGTCCTTTTAGATGCCCTGATAAAGCCTTAAAACGATATACAAAATAAATCCAAATCTCTTCCTAAATATACATAAATTATTTGAAATTATGCGCCTATATATTTATATCGAATTTAATACTCGAGGCACTTATAGTACAACCTCGTATACATGTATTATAATAATTGATAAATATACACATAGGATTTAACGATGACTTTCCGTTGCTGCCACGACTAGATTAGAATCCGAAGGTTCATACTTCAGAGCAATAAATGTAACGTGCAGATAGTGTAAATATGCTTACATTTATGTTGTGTTTGATGTGTCATTGTATGTTATATCATGTGTAATTAATAGATGTTCATTATATAGAGTATTGTAGAGGCAAGTGTTTGGATTAGGGTTGCCACCGTCGTTTGTTTGCGATGCGGGACTGTTGGTCCCACAGATAATATCAGTATTTCGACATTTGATAATGTAGCGTTACTGCGTGTACTTAAGGTAACGATTAATCGCCGCCCGTTTCTGTACCGGGCGGCTGAACACAGACAAAAATAAATAATACGACGTTACCGATGCCTTTTATTTACCCTGCACCTTTTTAGGTAAACACACACCAATAGATGACAAAACAGTAGCGACTCGCATGCAGTATGTGATAATCGGATTGTTGTCTCCTGGTTTCAGTATAAGTTAGCAAGTTTATAATAACCTAATAACGATTACATTTAAAATACCAATTTTAATTGTATTTGGGATTAGTTTTTCTGTGGCCACCTTAGTGCTGCTTGAAATCGGTCACAAATGCATTGCTAAATCTGAGCTGCCCAAGTTGACATATGTAAAGTCTGTTCACCTAAGTAAAAGACCTCACCTAAGTAAAAGGCATCAGTCACATTGCTTATACAGCATGGTGTTTCCGAAGGCAAAATGTGGACTTAGTACATTTTGCTATAAATATATCTAACTTTTATATTCACATAGAGTCCGATGCGAAAAGTTACTGTTAGTCAATAGCTATATCAATAACACGAGATTTACAAAGGGTGAGGTGTAGGAAACAAGTGGTTTTAGAAGGTGATTTACTCTCTCCTTATAGTAACTATAGGTTTTATCGCTAGATGGCGCTGTACATATTTCTTGTCTATTTTTTCTGTCTATTAGCGTCAAGCTTTCTTTTTAAAAATTGAACAGAGTTACCGTTATTCGAAGTGCTATGTTGGCATAATAAATATAAAGTAATTATTTTATTTTATTTTATTTTACAGTTTAATGAAAACTTGTAAGTTAATTAATAAAAAATAATTATAAATCGTATGGATATTACTAATAATATGATTAATAAAAATAATGAAAGTAATATAAAGAATGTTGTTGACAATTGACGAATTATTGACTATTGAACCGACCATTTTAGGCGGCAGTTAAGATAACACTTTTATTAGCTGAAAGGGCGACTGCGTCGTACAAAGGGTGGTAAATGTTGATTGAATCAAAATGAGATTGTAGCACACAAAGGCTACATGCGCCATTATACTTCACGGTTATCGTTAAAACTGATAAATAAATAATAATCACTTCAATTGATTCTTTTGTGAATGTTTTTGTTATGTATTAAATAATGTATTAAAGTATACTGTTAACATATTTTTTATTGTTTCTTGTATTATATTGTATCCTTTCATATCGAAAGCTGAGATGATACTAGCCGTATTTCCACATTTTTTGTACTTCAGATACGTACAAACTTAACATTGTGATACTAATACCATAAACATCAATGAAATGATGCGTACCTAGTGAGTTTTGTATCCGGTACAAAAGTTGATTAAACCCACGCTAAGGCATGTAAAGTTGAATAGAAAACATAAAATTGAATGGAAAACATATGAAATTGAATGGAAAACATGAATAAGCAGACTTTGGAGGGCGAAGGATTCAATTCGCAGAATTTGAAAGGCAGGAAACAGTGATATTTGTAAATGGGAAACTGCCCCTGCTGATCCGGTTCATTGACTCGAGGACATTCGAGATTTTCTTTGCAGGAAAGGGAAATGTGTTATCGATTTATTACGTAATCCAAGCTTGACGTTATTCATTTATACTGTTACGATGAAAAATATTCTTTTAAAGATAGTTTCTATATAAAACGATTAAAAATATAATTCAGTTTAATTATTATCTATAAGAAAGAATCAATTTCCGTGTAGGGTTTTATCAGGAAAATGGTCTATCAATGAATCAAGACACTACAAAAATATTAGGGGTAAATGCCATTTCTCTTCAATGTTCGATTTGTGGTGATAATAGAAATATGTTTAAAATTTCGCTGTAAAGAATTTGCAACGCTAATTGGGCTCATCTTTTTATAAAGTTTCGAACGCTTGGAATTCTTTTTGAGGGATCCTTTTCATTGTTACTGGCCGCCTTTCAACACCAGACTTGCCTGATCTAAAGTTTACGCGGCATTCTTCTCTTAAGTATTGTGAAACAGCGAGATTGAAATTTTATATGCAATACGGTGTTTTGGTGTCTATCCACAATGAAGTGTATTCTAAATTATACAAACGAATAATTTAATATTATGCTTTAAAACTCCGATAGACAAGGTTGTAGGTATGTCTACTTTGATAAAGGTCCAAGAAGCGAATGAAGATTGTTAGGACCTTACCCAATGAAAACCCTTTGTTTCTGTCTTCGAGAAACAGAGTATTGTATGAACATATGTAGGTATAAATGCTATTATATCATACATAGTAACTGTGAAATATCTGTTATCATTTGGCAATGAAAATGGTCAAATCCAAATGTAATGTAACAATTAAAAAATTTATTCGTTAGAAACAAAACAACCTACAAACCTACAACCTACAAACAAAAACATTTTCGTGACCTTATGAGTTATGTTGTAAGCAAAACTACGCCAATATGAAAAATGGTTATGTGTAAAAACCGCAAAATTGGCATTTAAATGACACTACTTCTTTTAATAGAAAATGGTAGATTTTCCTTTGATGGTAAATTTAGTAGGTACTTTAAATAATAGGTATATGTATCTGTTTTCATATACAGTTGATGTTGATAAATCAACATAGGTGCATATTTAAATATGTAATGCAATTAAAACTAAATGTATATTTTCACCTTCAAAATTGCGAAAATGTAATGAGGTCACTGTTCTGTTGGATGAATGTTGTATTAAATTCACCTGTGAATAATTTGGCGCCGGTTCGTGGCCGTGACTTTAGAGAGTTGTTTCAGCATAAACTGCGTGATATTTTTAGGCAAGCGATATAACAATAAATTTCACTAAGACACTATGTAAACCGCAGTAATGCAGTAGTATCTTGCTAGGCTGACATAACCGTACAATACTAAAATACATATGTGGAACTGAAATATCATGAAAAAAAACAGGCGAACGACATACTTTAATACGAAAATGGTTCTCGTATTTTAAGAATATGTCCGGTTCACAGATATCTGAACCACTAATGGTTTACGCCAAACGACACCGAGAAGTAGGATTGAAATGAAAAAAGATTTGTTTCGGAAATTAATATCTAACCATTTCTAGTATTTCTATAACAGACCGTATTTTTGACTTCGCAACATCTCCGCTAAAAAGAAGTCTATTGTACATTATACGAATTGATACTTACTTTTTAAATAAATACAGTTTTGAACTCAAACACAGATTGCTAACTTTTGTCAATATTATAGGTCAGTGAAACCTTGTATCCAAATTCAATTAAAGGTAACGTTGTACGATGCTTCGTCTAAGAACAATCAGTATGGTTTATTATTTAATATCTGCCCACTAAACTTTGAAACAGAAATCGTTTAATATAGGTTCTGCTGGTTTTTAATTAATAGAGAACGATAGAGACTGTCTGTTTCGTCAAGTGATATCACATTTATTATTTTTCATGCATTTAAGCGTCTTAGGATGTCTCACGTTCACAAGAAACACAAAGGAATCGTCTCCATTCGTTACAAGACTTTTTTATACTGCAATAACGTAATCAATAAAGCCTCGGAGCTACTCTAGAAATAAAATAAATTGGCGAGAGTTCGCAAGTAAAACATATAAAAGAGATAAGAAAAACGTTCGCAGGCTGAGACAATAGGACTGAAGGAAAATATAAAATTGATTGAGGTACAGAAAACGGTCTTAAAAAAGCACCCAGAATATGGCAATTTTACGATACCTAATTACGGGTGATCATAAATATTTGTGCAGTTGAACTATATATGGGTAAGGAAGTTTTTATGCTAATTTCTATTCAGAATTCTTAATCTATCCTGTATCTACTTAGGAACGAAAATTTGAAAACTGTTACGGTTCTTAAGTTTTGCGACTGTGTTTTCATGTACACACAAAAGTACAAGGTCTATACAAATACATTGTAAACTTGATTTGTGTTACTTATTCGTACGTATAATAAGATTCAATGGTATACTCGCGGCTCTGATGCATTTTAGGTTCGCAATAGTCGGCGGTGCAGGCATTTTGACGGGTGGATGCTTACATTGCATATGTGACTTCCGTAAACATTGTGTAATTTCGACCCAAATACATCCGATATAAAATGCGAATACGGGATGAATAAGAGAACGGATTAGCATAAGAAAATTAACGCAATTCGTTTAAGAACCTCCCTCGTGTCCCGACGGTTCCATTTGTTCTCTAGGATCCAATTTTAAGGACTTATCGAGCGAATACGACAGATAATGGTCTACATTACAATTGATATAAAACCACTGTTAATCTTTATACTTGTACATATTTATAAATTAAGTAATTGATTTCAAAAGAACTGATTTAATAAGTAATTTAAAAAGGTTAATTTATAGGTTGTTAATACTGAAGTACTGGTTTGATAATTTATATCTGCTTGTTTTTAAATATCTTTAACGATTGTGAGGGGATTTTTAGTAGAATGTAGAGAAGTTTAAAATCACTACCCATTATGTTAGGTACGTTTAATAGTGGGTATATTTTGGGTTCCTATGTAATACGCAATGACAATATGTACGCAGCAGTTTCCAATTAGAGATAGTAGGCAGTAAACACAAAAACACGATATAGCGATTCAATGACCACTTTCGTTTTCACTTCCTATTTAACTTCCATAATAATTATTTGAATGATTAAATTAACTATTTCTTCTGTTTTTGTTTGTATTAAGTTCTCTTTGTACATACAAATGTAACCACGATTATCAAATTCATTTTTCTTCGCAATACAATGTACAATAGCGTGGAGAAAATAACGAATTTGTATTGTATCCTATCCCTATTGTTGCTTGACTTGCAATATCACACAATGGTATGCTTAAAAAAGGAATCAGAGCAAGCGTTCCTTTTATCACAATGCTACGGATATAGAAACTCGGAAATAAATATTATTACGCTTAATTTTTTTACAGATGAATAAAAGTTGTTGGTATATTTTAGCTACGAATGTATTCAGCTGTATTTACTTGTGTAACTTGCGGTAAAGCCGATTAAGGACGTTCTAGCGGCGTGTAGGAAATTGAAATAGATACAAGTCGGTTGTCGCCTTGTCGCCGCCAGATGCCGCATCCGCTGACGCCTCTATCTCCGGCCAGCGGGAGATGACAATATTGGATGTTTCTCGTTACAGACATCGGGTGACACAAAAGAGAATTAAAAGAGCCCAGAGTTTCATTTTTATATTTTTAATATCATTCATTCTATATTAAGACGTGTAGAAAATGAGATGATCGATATGGTGTAACTACTTGTGTTAGAGATACTTAAAAAGTCTGAAGAAAATAAGAAGTGTTATTCTTGATTACTATAGTGAACTGTAACATAAATTAAATTTAAATTCTGGCACAGACTTCTGACGTGTTAAACACGTTTTATAACAAAATTTAAATATCACTAGCAATAAGGGTGAAGGAAAACATCGTGAGGAAACCTGAACACCTTAGAATTTGTTATGTAGTGTTTTCTGCTAATCTGGCTCAGTTAATCCTAATAACCTTCTCACTACGAGAGAAGAACTGTATCGAACAGTGGAGTATTAAAAGAGTCGGGAAAAATGTAACATAATTCATGGATTTGAAATATTACGACCATTATCAACATTATTTCCCTGCCTTTTTCCTAAGTGAGCTGGTTTCTCCCAATTGCTTGTATAAATACGTGTACATGACTACATTCGGCAGTATTACGAGCGGCTGCCTGACATCAATCTTACTTATGTTGCGAATGGTGCGGGACTGGTACTATCGAGACTGCGGAAGAATGTGAGTCCATATAAATGGTGCAAGGAGGAGTGTCGTGCGCTTGGATCACGTACAGCATTATGTTAATCAAAATTTCATAATCATTTTAATATTTTTGTCATTATTTTCAATAGCGTCTTAAAGTTGGGATTACATAATTCATATTCATTCCAAAAACCGTGTAATATTTTTCTTATAATTCAAATAATAACAAGACGCTGACGTACAGTGAATTTGTTTAAACGAACGAAGTTAAGCGTGACATTCAATATGTAGTACTTGTTAAGGTGGAATAATAAAACATTTTAAACATAACTGAAATATATTAGTCGGTTATACCTCAGTAGATAGTATATTCAAATTATATTACTGAAGCGATAGCTTCGGCGATATTCATCCATCAAAATAAATAGCACAACGGAGGGGTAACGCAACGGCTTACCTTGTCATTGTTCATTCAAATAAAGTAGATTCCTCAATGAGATAAAGGTACTGTGGAACGATTTTATTCGTTACGATACAAAATATTTTCTACAATATTCGCCATTTACTTTCGTATCTCTACGAATTGATAAAACAAACAACGCTGCATATCGTATTGACTTTCGATTTTCTGTCACATTGGATACATTGAATAGAATGAAAGTTTATACATTCGACATTACCGAGTGATATTTTCAAAACGAATGTGATATTATCTCCATTCCTTACCAATATGCGTATGTGTAAAAATATGCTAAAAATTTTACTTTGTTATTGCGTTACTAAGTTATTACGCGAGTAGGTCAATCACGCTTTAACAGCAATGCTTCAAACCGCATGTAAACACATATTAATTCGTTATAAGTATATATAACTATGTACATGTAGGTAAGTAGCCTAATATAACAATTTTAATTAATGACATGTTTTGAAAATACGGGACGAATTTAACAAAATATTTTAATATTGGAGAGAAATAGATAGGTATACATAAGATGATCAGAATATTTACATTTCGGTTAGTAGACTTCAAATACCTTCAGAATAACAGGAATACTTACTGGAAGGAAAAGGTCATTCGTGCAGGAATGTTGAAATACGCCTTGGAATGTTCAGCATACTGGAACATAAATTAGTAATTCCTTATTTAATTTGTTCCACTCACAATCCGAACATAATTTTTGTACGTGTTAGACGGAGCTGACGGGAATGCATTTGAAATTTTTTATACATTCTAGATATGACTATGGATTATGACTATGGATAGACAATGGATTATAAATATAATTGAGATACTGTATAAGGATAGGCACTTGAAAAAGAAACAGATCACTTGAAATATATTGTACGTAACACAAGTGTGTATGCAAAATTAATCATACCCCTTTATTACGTCTGCTCAAATCAAGCACTGTTCACAAAGCGATTTAGCCTTTTGAGGTGGATTCTGAAAGGGTTCAGATAACATTAAAATCATAAGATTGAATACTGTGTATAAAAAAGATATTGTTCTATCCCAAAACAAAACAATAACGGTAGAAGGTAAATCTCGTAATTTCGCTTACGACAGTGGCACTGGCATCCCTGGAATAAAGATACTCCGCCTCGAGTAGGAAGGCACTTGAGACCAACCAGCTCCGCAACCATGCATAATTCATGAAACGTCGAGATGTTTCCGAGTCATATTTAAAACCTTGTTTCATATCTCCTGTTACACAAAATCTGTATGACCTTCGTTTTGTTTGAGACATTGTCGAATTTTGTATGAGCAACCCACTTCAGTGATATTAAAGTTTGTGTTGTAGCATTTCGGGATGTTGTACCAACGCATCGTGCGGCGTAAGTCTCATATTGAAAAGAAAATACGAAAATGAAATGTTGTGCCTGTTTATTATACATAGATAGGTATAGTGCGTATAATCACTACTGACAACACTAAATACTTGAATATGTGTGTGTTAATTATTCTGAATAGGCTAACAAGTTCAAATGAGTCCAAACTAATGGACATAAACCGAAATTAGTCCACTGCTGGATCACTTTTTTCCTTGGCTTTTCCCAATGCCTTCCAAGCCTTCCAAAGAACTTTTCATTGAACACTTGATTATTCTATGAATAAGGAATACACAAATACAGTTTACCCATTATCAATGTTTACATTTACAATTCGGAAAACTGCTCGATAAGGGATAAAGCCCAAAAATATCTTCAAACTAAGGGTAGACTTATTAAGTGAATAGTCGTAACTTAATACGGCGATGCAAATTATAGAGACCGTAGCTAGAAACCTGTGACTGATCACACATGGCTACTTTTATGACCACTGGAGTGAATCATTCACAAATGACTTGCCGCTCACAAAGGGTACGGGGGCAGAATCGTTAACAGACACTAAGCGGGGAGGGCTTTCATTCGCCGATCGATATTGCCTTTGTTTATATTATGCATTATTAAACTTTAATCTTACGGTAATGAATACATAATGCGTGTTAGTTTTGACTACTGACTCGTTTTACCGTGAAAATTAATGCGACAGGAGTGATATCATCATGGTTCCAGCTTGTCGCTCCGGGAATTCGATATTCAAATCTTGGCACGGACGGGTGATTTTGCAAAATTAAGGAAGGAAAATATCATGAGGAAAGAAGCAAGAAGCATCTCAGTTCCCACATTGTTCTCGAATGTGCTTGAAGTCTGCGAACCCACACTATAGCAACGTGGTTGATTATAGGTTTTAAGCTTTCCTTAAACCATAACGATAAAAGTTTTCACGATTATTTATATATTACACGTGGAAGGCGAATGATTTATCTGCCTTCAGTAAGTAACTTTATGTTAACTTCTTCTATAAACCTTATACCTACTTGATACTACTTAGTTACCATTACAGTGATAAATAGTAGGCAGTTTAGAAATGTTACTAACGTTATCGGTGTTCTTGTTTGTTCTAATTGTGGGTGTGCCGTTGATGGGGTCTGTACTTAAAACTTTGAGCAATTCCGTTTCATTATTCACGACAAGTCATTGAGTTTATATTCTCCTTCTTGCACTAATTAGAGTTGTTGAAGAGTCGCTTACAATGAGTGAAGGAGACGAGAAATCACTTCACGACCGACTTCTCTTTGAATATCGATCGAATATACAATTCTTTCGTTGGGTGACGTGAAGCTTGATCTATAAAAATGAATAATTCATAGGTGTACGTTTTAAAGGAAAGGGTCACATCCATTCCTAATAAGTAGAAGAAAGGTAAGGTAAGTAAAATAAATATTTTATAGTAGGTGTATGTAATTTTAATTACTGTGATCAACCCCTCTCCTGATAATAATACGCATATTTGTATGTAGGACCTACATACGAGATTTATATGAATAAAAAATCGATTTGATATCGAATAAAAAATGTTTATTTGAATCTACTTAGCAATTTAATCTCTTTCGAGAATTAAATGAATATTAAACTATGTACTGAAATGAGTTTTTTTTACGTTTACACTCTTGAAATTTAGGTAATGTAATAGTGTACCTACAGCTTATCGTTAGTTCTCTTACAGTAGAACAAGTTATAACCAGTTTCAAGTTAGTTCGTGGAGTTATGCGCTTGATGTCTGGTGCAAGTTCTGTTGATGTTAACGAGATTAAAACTTCTATATGATATGCAGTATGTATGAGTTTCTCGTAACTTTAATTAATTCGGTGTGAGGGTGGTTATAATAGACTGTTTATTTGACCGATCTGTAAAGTTAAGCAATACTATCAGATCGGTTTATATGAGGCCGCTAGTGGCCAAAATTCCATGTACATTTCCGTCTTTCGTAGAGCCCGTTAATCAGTGGGTCCCGATTGTTGTTATTATCAAACAATGGGAAAACCCGGTAGTTTTAAAGGCGACTTAAAACTTCTGACAGCTGTATTGAGACCTTGTCTGTATGATCAAGCATTTTCGAGGGATGCAGTGAAGCATGCTTTAGGCCTTCCATAGTTGCGACGAGATCCGTATTCAAGAGAGCGACGTGACCGTTTACAGGCCAATAAATCAATATTAAATATTGGAACAAAATGTTCTGTTATATAACAGTTAATAATGAAATAATATCGGTTATGACCCTACGAATCGGCTCACAGAATATTTCATAGTTGTTAAATGTTTTTATAAACTTTAACACATTTTCAAATACATTACAAGGTAACTTCGCGCGAAGATTACGATAAGAAGCTCTTAACGCAACAAAGAAGTGTAGCGTGAATCTTCCCTTCCTCGGTTGAGATTTTACGTGCGTGTTGAAGCGCAGGCAATCATAAATATAAATTTGTCAGTGTCAAGGTAAAAATATCTCGTGCGGGTTTCGTGTGACATTACAATAAAATACGGAAACAACGTTACATATGACTGGGAAAACGTGTTTTTCTGACGAAATTTTTTGTTTTTGTTGTTACGTTGACTGGTTTCCGCAACTTATTTTATAATGTCTGATGAAGCGTCACTTATTAAGTCAAAACAAATGAAATACTCATGAATGTTATGAATAAGAAACCATTTTCACCCGACGCTTTCAACTCGAAGGCTTGAAAAACTGTAGGTATTTATTTGGAAAAAAATCTGCCCCTTCCGATCCGGTTCAGTGACTCGACGCCATTCAGAACCTTTCTTTGCTGGAAATCTGAATGTAACATCGATTTAATGTCTCAGCCGAGCTCAAAATGATCCTGTTCGGTGATTTTTCATTCTAGTTTATATTTGCATAAAATCCACAGGCTCATTGCTTAATATAAACTTAACTTCTGAATATTAGCGAAAAGCTTATTTAATATTGGAATCCCATTCTTACAGTCCTATAAGACACTGGTTTCAGATGTTGAGGATCAACGGGAACCGTGAGACTGTGCTACTTGCAAACAGTCATTTATTTGGTTCCCCTTTGCCCTTCCTGCATCGGGAGCTTTATTAGTTTAGCCCCTTAAGTGCTCATAACTGCACGTAATATTGTCGTTATTTCTGAAGAAAAACGACGAGACAGTACGAACAGTACTACGCTATGAGGGTCCTTAGCTGTCACGGACGCTAATAAATTCTGATCTTCTATTGTAGCTACTTAATAGTAAAATTCAATAAATACATTGCACGATTATTTGTGTATCACTGGTTTGCACAGGGTTAATAGTGATAAAAACATGTTGTATGTATATACCTACCTATAAAAAAAATTAAATTGATCCTCTATTTGTATTCTAAAATCTATAATCATGAGCACCTTATTATCTTGTGGTAATCATCTAAAGACACAAAATATTTACTTCCACTTTATAAGGCTGAGAAATTAATTCCAGCTATATTTTAGTCATATGGGATGTAGTGTAGACGTGTTAATCAATAGATGAATATCAATCGAAAGATGTTACACTAAATTTTTCCTAAAAGCCTTCGCGTCATCATTTTGCGACACAAAATTCTGAAAAGGGGAAAACGCGGTCCCCAAACACTTAACGCAGTGTATAATTTCAATTTCATGTTACGTAAAATTTTTCAAAGCATGGCATTTTAAAAAGCTAAACAAATTGTGTTTTTCGCTAGCCTCGGTAGTTCATGTTTTAGGCATTTTATGAAACGTTTTACTCGAAATTATATTCCCATTCTTATAAACAGCAGAACTGAAGTCGATGCAAACAAAATTATGTAATAAGCCAAACAACATTTCCTTTTACTTTAGCATTTAATTGTACATTCCAAACTATTTAATCTTAATATGGCTACGCAAAGAATAATTTAGGGTAAGGTAAGATATTTAGGGTAATAATAATTCCTTAAAAATCCTATACCTAAATTACCAAATATAAATGAGTAATATATACTACATATTTTGTACCAAAAAGGAAAAGAAAACCTATGATAATTTTAGTAATATTATACAGTGATCGAAAATTTAATGTTAGTCTCTTGGAAGCTGTGAAACTAATTCGATCAAGTTAAAGCACTTTAATTAATATCATTCCGTGCATAGTTACTGCTGCAGCAATCAATTATGAAATCGCAATGTTCGAGTTCCTTCGGCAAGTTATTATAGTACTTACGCTTAATTAGCTTCAGGCAAGCTATACATAATTGGTAGACACATTGCTCATCCGGACGAAACGATTAAAAACTAGTTGGAAGGTATGATATAACGAAAACTAAGCGTCATTGTAATTTAACAGGAAAGATCGCGGTGTTGTTATTATTCTACGGGTAAATTCTTTCATTATAATTACCTGTTTGTTGTTGAACAGCATGTTAAATGCCTCCGATCACTTCGCTATCAAGTGCCCTTTCAAAGATCTCAAACGTGAAAATAACCATCCAAAATTTATTGGCTTCAAACAATCAAGAATATTTTGTGAGATACACGGTTCAAGATCCAGAGATTAATATGACTGAATTTCAAGACGGCGCTGTAGTGAATTTGAAAAGTATTTGAACTACATATTCGTATACCATTAAGTTAAAAAGTGTACAATTACAATGAATTTAGTTTTGTAACTCATGTTAACTTAATTCATCTACCAACCTATACCCAAAGCATCTATAAGGAAACATTAATTTATTATCTTATTAACTTTCCAACATTCTCGACATATGAACATATACGAGTATATGAGACAATTCATAGATTCTGCTTAATCGGCAAATTACATAAGCTGGGTGATTTAAATAACATTAATTATTCTCGAAATAAGTACCCAATTTGCAGTACATTATCAAGTTTAATTATTAATTAATCATTAGCCAATAAGAAAGATTAAATAAAGTGTACCTATTTTGTTTCGTTAAGCAAGTAACAAAATCAATCACAATAGTAAAGTACCTACTAATTAAATTCCAGTAAACGTTAAACCATATGAGATCACCAAAAGAAAGTACCGATTTATAAAGGAATCCACTCACAATTTCCAGATACATACAAGTAAAGAAAATAGAATGATAATATTTAATATTCCTTTTATTAGACATTAGGACAAGCTGCTTCGCCAATCGTTATGCAGCATTGTTCGAACGTTCTGGAATACATAACTCGCGTCTGGAATATCTTAAGGGAATTGCTTTCTGAATAGTCAGATAATTTACACATACCTACACATCTCAAGCCGATAACCTTGAGAACGGAAGACGTTGAAATAACTGAC
>DWGJ01000521.1:0-29180 GCA_018246895.1 Aspitha aspitha aspitha | reverse complement strand
CTCCGATAGCCGTGATCGTCTAGTGGTTAGGACCCTACGTTGTGGCCGTAGTAACCCAGGTTCGAATCCTGGTCACGGCAGTGTTAACACTGTCTCGGCGGAGTTTAAGTTTTTTTTAAATAATTGTTTTTAATAACATAACAACAAAATAAATTTAATATTTAAATATAATTTTATTAGTTGTAATACATTTTTTTATAAATCTATCATAGTTAATATAGTTTCGTTTTACAACAGGAGTTAAATTTTTAACGCCACATAATATTATTATAATGTTACAATAAAATTTTCGATGAATTTTTCCTAAAATTTAAATTTACAGTGCCGCCATCTGTGGGCTTGTATGCGAACTACTTGACGAACGGCTATTATAATGATCGTAAGAGGTTACAGAAATATGAACTACTTGTAGTTCCATCCAAGCTGCAAGGTGGCGCCACAAGTATTTGTTTTGGTACAAGCACGCACCGCAGCTGTTCGCTATCATAGAAATCTGTGAGAGAAAAGGAGTGGTGATTAGGTTGTCTTTCGCGAAAAATTACGTTTTTTATATGGTTCATGGCCACATAGGGACTTGTGACCGATAAATGTGATAGAGTAAGTGGTGCTGCATACTGTGTATCGTTACCAGTGCGTAAAAACATGAAGAAACTGTGTAATTAACGTTGTAAACGTTGATATGACGTTTACTACAGGTTTGCATGTGTGCGTGTAACGTTCGTGTCAGCATTGCCGTTGATTGTTGAAGCGAATCTTGTAACGGGAACATAATGCTGGTTCGGGTAAGTCGGTGATATTGTTTTGGTCGGTAACCTAACCTCTGACCGAGTTGGCCACGCGTGGATCGACTCTATACATTCAGAGTTATGCCGTTGACCTCGATACTTGACGATGCTCTTTCATAAGTTGCCTTAGAAAGCCTATTTCTCGCGCTGTCAATTTTTTGCAACATAAGCCATGGTATTGTAAAAATAATTTATTTCTATTGAAGTTCATACATACTTTTGTTGCCGTACAAGCAGTTCATAATTTATAACTTTTGAGATCCAATGAAGTTTTAAGAACAATAAATTATGTAAGTACCTAATTATATCGATAAATATATTAAAAAAAACATTAGTAAAAAATATTTACGGTGCTACAGAATTCGTTATTTAGAAACAAAGAAATTTAAAATATTAAGGTATTTATACACAGTTACACATAGCTTGCTCACAGCTCACAGCAAACATTAGGTCATCGTAATTTTGTAAACTAGTATTATGAATTAATTACGTGAAGAAACTTCCACTCGAGTTTGTTGCCACGTCCGACTAAAATTTTTTTGCTGCTTATTTAATAATAATTAAACATTGTACTTATTAAAAGTAAGGTCGTATAACGTCAATGAATTTATCTTGAAGGCCAACGTTTATACCTAATTACGTATTTGTGTTACTCAATATGTATACTTCTCTACGTAGAATTTAAGTAATCTAGGTTATTTACATTATAATGCCAAAATGCGACAATGATTTACGTAATTTCTATTTGGATTTACACAAATTTAGCTAGTGACACAGTACGTGTAGTAGTAATTATTGAAACAGCAGTTTGATAAAAATAGAATTCAATTATGTAACTTAAGGGGGGTTTTCCGTCAGCAATTTTTTAATTTAAAAGTGAATATAATTTATTATGAGATTATATTTTTTACTTACATATCGATTAAAATTCATAAGCCTCAGAGACTACTGCCCGTTTTTAACTAACTAGTCATTCGTTTCGTTGGGCTACACGATAATTATAATTTGTCACTGTCAAAACAATACACGCGCATGCTAACGACTTAATCTTTTGAGTGGTTTTAATTGGTAAATGTGTGTTTTTGAGGTATCAACCATGTAACAAGCGTGAATAAGGCGATTTTCAAAATCTGAACTTTTGAAAATCCGTGCATATTTAAAAAATCTATCAGTAATTTCAAAAACTTAATGAAAATGGCGATTAGTGAGTAGTGTCCTTCCTACGCCTTCCACTACAATATGCTACCGAAATTTCTTTTACATTCTATTCGTACTTAACTAGTCAGGTCGTTGATCTATCAAATATTGACACAAATGTTTCACGGCCAAACCATTTATGACTCTAATTCAATCGTAACTAACCGAGTAAATACGAAAGTTTGCAACCATTTATGGTAGGAATATCTCAATAACTATTTTCATATTAAATACTGATAATAATAAGTACTCATTATGTATAAATCAATAAATGAATGAAGTCGGAAATAGACTCGTACATGGCAATTTTCCGTGCTGACATCATATATATAAAGTTTATAGTTTTAGCATAAACCTAATTTATGAAAAGCCTAATAGAAATGGTAAAGTTATTTACAGTAAATTGTAACCAAAACTACTTAAAGAAATATTTGGATTGGTAAGTCATAATAATGCCATGGCAACAACACTATTGTTGATATAAATATATATGAATATGAATTAGAATTAGAAAGTATCATAGAACACAGGCTATTGTAAAGTATATGGACCAAATCATAACCGTAATTTACGGCGAATGAACGCATTGGCACCATTACAGAGAAGGAGAGAGAGACATTAATCAATCATACATAGAAAAGAATATTAATAATAAAAACCATAAATTATTGCCAATACATTCGGCTTTAATTTACAAGAGAAGCTGCTGTGGTCATTTAACACTAAAAATACTAAAAATATACATAGAAGCTGAATAAATCTAATTTACCTATCTCAAAGGTAAGGTAATCCGGTTAGTACTCATATTATATATCTGTTGTTTATTAGAACGTAGTCCGTTGATACGTTAAAATCGATATTACTTCACTTCAGCGGGTTTTGACCACGGAATGCATATAATATTAACTAACAGAAAGTTGTCGTCCATTTTGTTGGTAACGGGCGAAGTAAAGGCATTATGCGCTGGACGTGGGTGAGATAATTACTGGGCAAAATTTGAGCAATTATGCCTCTAGCCTTGGGCCCTTTCAGCGTAAATTGTTAAATTTCCACGCTCTCTTTGGCGTTTTATTAAACCGCCATTATCAAAAGATTCAGTCTGGACCACGGCTAATTAATATTCATAGTAACATATAAGTTTAACATATCGTTTTGTGCTATTTTGCAGTCTTAAACTAAATTTATGTTAAATTATTTCATATTCAGTTGATGGAAATGAAACAAGAAAAATTAAAAGCAAATCAACTTTGTTTTAAACATTTTACACGTATATTGTTATAGGTGTTAATTTTATGATGGTCCATAAATTATACTTTACATTCGCTCATTACGTGTAAAAATCTTAAAACAGATTTCCAGTATTACCTCATTACGATTTGGCCACATACGTTGTAAAAAATCATATGACACACAACGTCACCTCCATATAATTAAGTTCAGGTTTTTTCAAACCGCCAAAATTTTCCGTAATCAGACTAAGCGTGTTTCAAACATAGTGAGAAATGTGTTGAAATTGATCGGACGTGGGTCTAATAAAATGTCGAATAGGAAAACGGCAAAGTCCGGACATGAAACTAATAGTGGTCCGAAGGGCCCGCACGCTTTCCCCGAATTAGCTTTAGCCGCCATCGCATCATATAAGAAACAGAAGGAAGTAGGGGATTTTATGGAATTTCTTCTCGGCGCGCTGGAACGTAACTCCGGTTGGCTTAATGAAGTCGTTAGTAAGCAAAACGATTTTAAATGTGTGTTAATGACAGGATCAGGACCCAACAGATTTCAATTACACGAGGTAATCTATCCCAGTGGCGAAAATGGCATTAAGCTAGAAATGGAACTGCGAGATTCCGATGACTATGACAAGGTAGCAATCGCCGCCCTGCTCAGACTTACTAATTCGGAAATAGATCAGATTTTGAGCTATATTAAAACGCGTCTATACGATAATCTCTTGCTGAAGGAGGACCTGCAGAAGGGCAAGGCCTTGGGATTCAGCTTCGCAGTTTTAAGACCAATTACGGACAAACAATATCGTATAATGGAGAGAATAGTCATCGGCAGTTCTATGAAATGTATCGTTCCGATAAAAAAGCGGAAGAGGGACGACAAATCCTTGACAAGATCTCTTTTCAAAAAGGTCAAAAGAGTTGCATAATTGCGCGGGTATTCCGTACATAAAGCCATTGAGTAAGAGTGAATAATAGTACAAGATGAAACGTTTAGCGGTTTTGCCTGCCGCACTGTGACATGACATGACGCCGTAATGGCCGTAATTTGGGACGTCTGAAAAACGCTCGGCTCACGGTAAATTATACTCATTTTTGCATTGATCGTTTCCGATTACCCATGATGGATCGCAGAGCGGTGATGGCGGAATTTATCATTGAACATTATTTCAATTTAAAATTATCTTGATAACATGTTGGTTCAGATATAAAATAGTTTAACTTGTGTCTGAAAGTTGTTTTTTTTCCATTTTCGAAAGATTATCGTCGTTATAAAATGGTCACGGAAAAAACGATTTTCAAACATTGCAAACAAACACGAATTTGTTCAAGTTTTTACACGCAACTTTGGTTTCTTTATTGATATATGCTGACAGTTATACGTCCCCTTTAAAGAGGGTATACTCTGAATAAATAAATTCAATGTTGGAGATAATAGCAGTACGGCAATTAACCTCAATTTCGGCTCTTTACGCAAACTTTCATGTGGAACTACAATGTGCCGTAACAAAGATCAATATCCCGGGAATCAGGGCGCCGTGCGCGTAACTCATAGCCACAAATCCTTCCCCCATAACTTATTACAAAATACCACGTTACGCAACCAGAGCTGGAAACAATAGTTTTTCTCATTTCTTTGGTAACAGGAAGGGGACCCGCGTAGGCCGATAGCAGACACGCAACTTTTCGCTTTGCAATTCTGCGATTTTGTTGACATAGAGAAGAGTAACCTATAGCCGCATAGAGTTCGCATAAAAACTCACATAACATTACTAAATAATTGTTGGGCACTTTCAACAAAAATCTTTTTTTTTACATTAATTAGGACAAGACAACCGCAACTGCTTTGATGTGGATGATATTCCAATTCCTTGATGAACAAGGATAAATTTTTTGTTTCGGTTTTGATATCTTTAAACTTATTGGTCGTTAAAAGCTTGAACATTTAACACTTTCGCTAATATCTACCGTAATTTTTTCTATTCTATTTCGTATCGGAATACATTTAATCATTAACGATCTCATGAAAGAGAGTGAGAATTTAATGGGCTGTTTTGATTACGAAATAAAGAACAGAATCGTATGGTTTTGCCTGATGAAATTGGGAAAACCTTGCAGATCTGTTTATCGTCGACCATAAATCAGTTTAATTGAAACAATGCAAGTAAGTTAGTTCCGATCTGACCGAGCTGCGGGCCAGGTCGGGCCGGACTCAGCCGACAGTTCGGATTAGGCCGGCACTGTGTAATTGGTGTAATAGTTGTGTGATTTATCGCTTGATTTATGCGTTACGTAATAATAAGCCCTTTTTCAACTTTTTCCTTTGGTGGAAAAGGGCAAACACGTAAGTTGATTTGACGTCTAAATTTAGCGTTAGAAATTTATTACCTACCTTGAACTGGAGCGGTTGCTGACACGAAATGTAGTAGAGGTTTAAGAAATATTCGTAAATAATATATTGTTTCGTTACGGTGAATTTTGGCCAAATTTTTTTAAATAATACCTATTAATTTATGTTGTACAATGAATTCGATTTTGGAACTTGGTCTCCGAATCCGTCATCTTAACCTTTGACATTTCACAATTACCTTACCTATTATAGTTAGAACCTTCTTATAAGATTTAAAAGATGATAATGTCTCATTAAATTCTGAATTTCAATAATTCTGTCCTACTCTTACGCGTAAAAGAAAATAAATGCAGTATATTTTTCATTTATTTATTTGTTTCACCCATCAAATGTAAATAATACAGCCAATAATTGTAACATAAAAACAAAAAACAACCACTATTACACACAGTTGTTAAACTTCTCACCAACCATAATCCACTGTTCACCTTAAGAAATACTTCTTAGTTTTGTTACTTCGGAACGAAAGAAAGTTTCAGAGATCCTAAACCTTTGAGGATAGCAATATCTATGTTATTAATCCAGTTAATTTGACAAAGAAATTGTTTTTGTACCAAAAATGAAATTTTCTCGTCGCCAACTGGTGTAGCGGGCAAAAAGAGAAAACTCCGTTAACTTAAATTCCCCGGCTCGTGCACCGCCTGGGATTCTGACCACGGTCCAGATTTAATTTACATCTGCGATTTCGTTGTCCTCCTTTTCTATTTTCTACAGCAGTTTTTATCTCTGTAAACCACTTGGTAGATTCTCTCGGTATTTCCTACCTTGATTTACGAAACGAGAGCCCCTTACAAAATCCTGGTTTCAGTTTTCGGCAGAAAAAATGGGTAAACGGGGCTAATGTAATCTAGAGCTTTGCAAACACGGGAGCATTCCTCGACGCTCTTTCAATATTAAAGTATCCATCAAAGTGTGGTGTTGGCCAGTAACTCTGCATAAATGAACAGTAAAGTGGAAAATTATGGACGAGATAATAACAATTTTATAAGAACAGATAAATGCATTGGAAGCGTCGCGTGATGTAAAACGGGACATAAAATAAGACTGTTCTTAGGGTTAAATTTTTATTTTAAACATAGGAAGGGATTTTGATGGCCCTCCCACGTCGTGAAAGCGCGTTATCTTTAGATTTAAAGCTTGCGGGCAATAATAATACGCAGTGAAATGGTGATTCAAAAAGCCGTCTTCGGCGAGTGCCGCCTGTATGCGGGCGTCCCTGATTTACTACTGACATTCATATGAAATACAGCTCTTAATAATATTAACGCATGTATAAATTTGTACGAATCACTTCCACATGGTTTGCATGACAGCGGTAATGACAATAAATTTATTAGCAACCACTCAACGGTGCGGAGTTCATAAATATGGTGGAGGATTAATGTTGTGCTAAGTACGAGTATACTCGTATATCACCAATGCTGCAAATTGTATTTGCAATTAATATTTGTTTGTTTTTAGTTTTATGTATATTATGTATATGTTATAGGTAAATGCTTAAATAAGTCATTAAAATTATTTCTCGAAGTAAGTAAATTTTAGTCGTGTTTCTAGTTTGAATGTTTAAGACAAACGCGTGCCTAGCAAAAGTGGTATTCTATTTTGATTTATTAATTTCTTTACTACGTTTCATACATCGTTCACGAATCGCATGCTTTATAAACGAAATAAAGCCTTATGTTAATGAAAAGAGCTTATGTCACCTTTGGTTGAATGCTAATCAAATATTATGATAGACGGAAAAAGTTCGTTTGATCGCAAATATTTCTATCAGCATGGACCCAAACGACAATACCGCGTTCGTCATGAATAACGGGAACAGTACTCCCACGAAGCATTCGGTTACAATTCGGACAATGTTTAATGCGCGCGGCCATTTTGTGTTCCGATATGGAATTTCGGATACGGATTGGATACGGATATAGGAATAATTATATAATACCTGATTGGGATACTGATACGGATGTGAAATTAATTCGGATTATCCGTTAGTTTCGGATATTTTCGGTTATTGATATTAAATCTATAAAGAATTTCAAAACTCAAAAGTTAAAAGAATTCCGAAATTATCCGAAACTGTTGCATCGGTTTCGGTTACGGTTACGCATAGATTTTTATATCGGATATCCGATAGTTTTGGTTACGGTTACGGAGCTCCTTAACATCCCTAGTTCCGTCCTCGGAATAGATTATCGCGCTACCAGTTCATTTTGTTTCGAACTTTCATTCGTGTTTTAATCGAGTTTTGTTATGTTATGATTTCAGCTGTGGCTGGAGGATGCTCTGAATGAGTTTAGCAAATTGTTAATATCTATCAGAGCGATGTAGAAGTTTATTACCTCAAGAAATTCACGAATACCTTACGTTACTTTACCTTTTAGTATTTCTAGCCAAACTAAGTTCGTCTTCGCATTCGTATCCAAGTAATAGAGGATTAGAAAAAGAAGTCCCATTATTGAAAAATCTCTTTGTTTTCAATTTCAAAATATACGATATTTATACTGGTTCTATAAGTTTGCAAAATATAGCTATGCACTTACCTGCTAATACATATGGTTGGTCCCCATTACTAACCCGTTCCCCCTGCGTCCCTTCGTCCGCCACCTGCTTCCTGTCAGCCCATCCGATGACCTTAAGTAACTGGATACGTATAGGGGTAAATTTTGTCCGAGTAAAACCTATGGATCGATCAAATGAATGTTATTTGTTAGGCGTAACATTTTTATCACTGAATTGCATTCAAACTTGACGTGGATTTGTCCTGTATATCTGAGTCAGATTCTTCTTTTGTTTGAAGCTGTTGTTATAATAGTTTTGTAGTTTTAGCTGTATGTTCATTAGCATCCAAAATTTACTTTTAGACACTTATAATGTATTTGAGATATACATATAACTATTTAATAAAAATGATCTTTTTCGAACAATTTGTTTTTTATTATTTTTCATGCATATCTCTGCCCATCGCCGTTATTTCATAGATGGCACTGAATTTTCCGGGGATGTCACCCTTTTCCCTCGAGCTTTCCCAAAAATCCTTTCCCATTTTTTGATAAACGGTTCGCCCGATCGGCTGACCGGAGGGTTCTGGGTTCGATAATATCTCGTCACGACAAATTTGGGTGCCGTGTCGGCTTAGTGGGGTACATCCGATAAATCTTTACGCGTATATAACACATGTATTTACCTACGTGTATAACTATTTTGTTCTTTAACGTAAATCGATCAGTTACTGTGTAGCAATGACAGTGGTTCAAATTAGAAATATCTGCTGCCTCCTAATAAGGATATCTCAATTGTGATTTATTTTAAGAGCAAGTTAACGATCTATTAGCGTCCAATGTCTATGTCGACCGACTACTGAGTATTGTAATGTTGCTATAGTGGAGTATTTGCTTATGTGATGCTGTTCAGGGCTCATGAAAAATCAAAGATGCAAGTATATATAAGTACCAGTCATTTATCTTGATTTTTCCTACAAATTTTAGTTTCTGTACAACGCTAGGCAGTCTTGAAGGAAGGTAAACGTGGGAGCTGCCTGGATTCGGTGCATTTGACACCCGTTTTCGTTATTCGAGCTGTGATATAGCAGTGTTATGTGATAAAGAAGTATATGCAGGGTTATTAGTAGGTACAAAAGCAGGTTATCTTTTGCAAATTGCCTTTCGTATTCCACTGTATGTAATCAAATCAAATAAATATTTAATCGCCATAATTATATGATTTACTCCGAGCGATTAAACGAAGCCCGAAAACAGATGCTATCGTACATCTTGATGCATTTCCTCTTTTCTTGGAATTTTGGTCAATGTCGACATTGCAGTGCTCATTTTAAACTGCTACGTCGTAAAAAGGCACTAAATAAATAGATTTCAAGCTTACATATTTATGCCGCACAAGATTTACACCTTTTCAAATACATATATCCTTTAATACATTGTTTTATTCATGATCGTCACAATGCTTATCGATTCTCTCACCGTTCCACAACCGCCCCATAAACCAGCCGAACTTTAAATATGAAAGGAGCAAGAAAATCGCGCCACTTTTTCAGGCCGGCCATAAATATTCTTAGATAAATATGTATCATTGGACGCTGTCACGGTCGTATAAGTTCGATATAGATGTGGGGGTGGAAATTCAAAGAGTTACCAAGTTGGGAATAAAGGGCGCGAAAACAGGTTTACCCTCAAAGAGAGGCATCGGGGCTTGATACGTGTCGTTTTGGTGTAGTCATAACACGTTGTTTTACCTGCAAGCGTTTGTTTTCTCATGAAGTTTTTATTTGGAAATGTTTGACACGAAACCGATTTTGATGCAAAGGTAAAGGTAACTTACGAAGCCGCACCGCAGTTGAATGCTAAAAAAAATTGTCATCGCTTACCCTACGATCATTTACCAAGGGAGTAAACGAATTATTGCGTAATGGACAAGTCCAAAGAGGAATTTTGTTAAAGTAATCCTAAAAGCTAACTCGAAGTACGAAAACCAGTCAACGATAAAGACCGACGTCTAGCTTAGTCCGCGATTGATTTCTTCTGGGAAATAAAGTCAGAACGAAAACAGTTGTTACATATAAAACTTTTTGTAATATAGCGTACGTGGATCAAGAAATTTGGAGCAAATTGAAATAGAAATAAGCGTAATAACTCATTCACGGTAGACGAGATTGCAACGGTCGTCTAATGTATCCGACTTGTAGAAATAAGAAGTCGTAGTCGTGAGTCGTTAGCGGAAGTCTATGACGAATGGCCGCGTCTCCTCCCCAGGACGGGGTATATAGAGCGGAAAATTATGAGATCCAAAAATATTTGACGTTTGCGGTTAAGAAAATATTGCGTCTCTTATTAATGTTTGTTTAGGTTTGTGTATACAACAGTAAGTACGACTTTACCGTTGTTTTGTTTCCGTTTCTAGTTATTCCGTCGTAGTTACAATTGTTCTATTGGTAACATTGTTTTTTTTTTGGATAAAGAAATTTCACTCGTAACTCGTAAATTTGTTTCAGTAAATAAACGAATATATTTTTATATGCCAAAATGAGGTAATGTTGAACAAAGCACGCGTTATCTCGACCATTGCTCGAATACTGTCCAAGGCAATAAAACCGCTTAGCAATTTCGTCTGCTTCGTTAAGATAGTGTGTGAAACATACAGCGGCGGCTGGTCACGTATTGTTGCTCGGTTTTAATTAAGAGTCGATTAAAGTTGCAGTCCAGACACGCAGCCCGGTTACCCACAGACACGGATGTGTTCTGAAAGTTGGCACCCATGTTCGATATATGTAGCTTCCTGCCGGCGGAACAGTTGTATTTGTGTTAGGAGTTACGTAAGTAACAGTGATATTTTTACAAGCTTTTACGTAACTTCGCTTGTTTACTATGTAACAATGTATTAATTTTCGTTTAACCACTTTAATAATTTGAAAAAGTCACGATTAAAATAAATAACAGAGCATTCATGTGATATCATAATATATAACACTTTGTAAATATCTTTATTTATGCATACTACAAGCTACAGTTAATTATGTAGGTCCTTGATAAATATGCCTTTCAAATTCCTTTAATCATGACTCGAAAGACTACTTTGTTATTTAATATCAGGCTCAAGGCGACGTTGTGAAGTTTACTTGATGGATATTTCGGTGGATGTAAAAATACAAGGAAGGCAGGGTTGCTACTGAACTCCTTTGTCGATATATTTTCTTTCATTTGTACTATAAACAAGACAAATGGAATTTTTATTTCTACACGATAATACGACGCACAAACTGTTCGAAATGAATGTTGATTTGAATACAGTTTCAAAAACTTTATTCGCTAATTCACAAAACTGTTGTGGAAAAGTGACAACCTTAGATACAACCCTTATTAAAAATTTAAATACAGGGGATGAAGTGGGCTCGTGATCGCCGAGGGTGTTAGTGATCTCGGAGATCAGGAGCGAACATTTTATGTTCATTCAAAAAGCATCGATGTATCTGGCTGCCTAAATTATGCTAAGTGTGTTTGATATTAAGTACCGGTGAGCGGGGTCTATTCACGGCCACTGAGGGCCTCTTGTTGAATATTTAATATTGGTAATACTCGAGATTCTCTTTTAAGGAACATTTGAGTGAAATAATACTGCGCAAAGTCGAACTGACTGTATCGAATATTCTAAAATGGCACAAATTTTCGCTTTTCACCTTATTTACGCTGTGCTTATTGGAAACCATTTCTACGTTTTTATAGTCGTCAATATTTTTATACATTATAAGTGTTTTTATAAAATATATGATGAATGATTCAAGTTTGAGAACTACATTTTGATTGTATTTTTTTCGTGTAATGCATTACACTCATGGAAGTACCTATCTCCGGCAAAAAAGTCCTTTAATTGCTAGATATGAATAATACAATTTACGAAATGTAATCTCGGTAAAAATTCCTGGTAATTAAAAAAACGCGAAGAAAAGATATTGCCCTAAATTAGTGGGGCAATGGCCTTCGGAACATTTTATTTAATAAGGCTTTGTGCGGCCCTCCGTACATAATTGTAAATTAATTGCGTTCGCGCGAAGAGGGACCTTCTAATGGCTAATTAGCCAAACGATAAATATATTTTGAGTAGGCATCTTCATAACTTGATTTTTGGATTTCCGGGATTTCCTATGGATGTTGCTGAAATATCCGATTCACTTCAACATTAATATTGTAAGTTCCATAATAATTTTGATGTTGCTACGAGTAGTTCCACCCACTTGAATCACGGCTTTAATGATCCATGAGAATATTTCAATCAATACCGTCGTTTCGTTTTTCTTTTTTGTCCGTAAAGCTTTTCTTCGTAAGAAGAGAATTACTCACATTTTTCCAATGTTTTTTACAAAAAAATGTGAATTTATGTCCTAATAAATTAAGAAACTTACCATATTGATAATTTTATAATAGGCCCAGGATAGGTAGCTATATTCAAATAATAGCTGAAAAGTTATTTAATTTACAAAACGGTAATTAAATGACCTTAACATTATTTAAATTAATTTTGTGCTATCAATAATAACCAGACGATACGCTTCATGATTATCCTCATAAAGACTGTTTTACAAATAGCTTGCAAACAAAATATTATTAGAAGATACTCATTCTATTAATTATTAATTAGCTTTATTATTCGCCAAGTTGAATGACCTCGCAAACAAAGCAAGATAGCTGACGAATAATCTATTCTTTACACGGTCTGGGGGAAATGTTGGAGGTAAAAAAGATGAAATATTAGATTTCGCACAGCTAGTGGTTTCAATCCGACGCCATTTAATTAAATGCTGCCACACGGGGATTCCACTTCACTCGCCACTCGGTTTCGTTTACTCGGTACTGTGGATTCTCGGCCATTTTGGTTTTTTTTTAATATATACTTTACATGGTTTGTTATTTAATACACTTAATATATAGCCCCTACTTTATACTGTTATGATTTGTATGACTCACTGCATAAAATCATATTAAATTGTAAACCACGAATTATTATTGTTGGATATTTATTTTTACTTAGTAACTGTAAGTATGAATGAGTATTACAAATATCAGGTGATGACACATATTAAAAGGTAGGCTTCAGGGATCCATTTACAAAATTCGTTTCGGTTGGCGAAGAGTTGGTAGTCTTGTATTGTTTACCAATGCAAGCGATAATATGTACAACAGTTATTATTTAGTTTATTTGTTAGTTAAGTTATTATTTAAATTTCTATTCACTGTACCTATTGTTGTTAAGTGTAATAATGCATAGAGCATTAGGAAAAAAACATTTTTTTCTTTTATTATGCAATGAAATCCCTCTTACGACGGCAAATCATTCATCGGCAAACTTTTATCGTTACACTGTTATTGTAGTAAAGTATGGAATAACTATTATAATTATTTTTATGTATTTCGTTTTTTGTTTTTGTTACAATCAACAGCCAGACATCGATTTTTAGTTCTTCTCTCCCAGTTCGTAAACAGAAGATTTGTTTTAATTTAGAATTATAGTTTCAACATGTTAACGCTGTGGACAGCGCGCTTCCAGCTATTAACTTCGACCCTCTGCTCTGTTAGTTCCTTGAGTCGTTTTTCCGACGAGACTCAGGTGTTTTCCGGATTGTTTCAGTGCGAAATCATTTAGTTGGACCCTTGAATATACTCCCTCAAGAATAACTTACTTTTATCTCCGCGCGGAGACCTTCAGAAATCACTATCTGGGGCACAGCTAATGGCTTTTGGGGGTATCCATTAAAAGCATGTGTCCCTTTATGTTTTAAGTACCTGGAATGTTGAAAAGGATTTCGCATACAACATTCGGAGGGATAATTTTAGTTCAACCTGCATTTGCAGTGTTTTACGAGCTTTGTTTAATGCCTCTTTAATATAAGCTCACTTGAACTTTTGTATACAATGTTAAAAACATTTTCCTATAGGTACATATAATGCCTTGTTTATGGAATGGAATTTCGATTAAGGGCTTTCTAGCGGTTACGCGTGATTTGGTCTCGTGCGATTTCAGACATGAGATAGAAATGTACGTTTTGTACAACCATGCCTTATGTGGAAATAATAATAATACAAGAGTTCTAATTATAATTCACATTATGTCTGTTTTACTTTTGTTATATTGTTATAAGTGTTATTTTCTCTGTTTTTTATTAATTGCTTTCCTTTGTTTTTAAGTTTACCATAAAGTACACATTTTTATACTTTATGTTTGAATATTTATTTGCTACTCTGTTGCTTTAATGTATGCAAATAAAAACATTTTATTCTATCTCTCTTTCTAATAATCGCCCTGAAGACATTCAATTCTTGATCATATTATTCAAATATTCCCCTACATCCGTTTCCCGCAATACTACAACCTCTTAGACAGTAATGTATTTGCCAACAATAGAAGCGACGTCATAATTCAGGTCTTGAGATTCTCGGATTCAGCAAATACCATTACCCGCTCCGCTATCCGTTCGTCTGGCGTCGTTCTTCGCGAAATGCTAATTGAACTTTTATATATCATCCGAAACGATAAGTCTCGTTCATAGATTTGATGACGAGTCCATAAAAAATCCGCATTCAAAATATCTAATTTGGACAAAAACTATTCAAATGTTGATGCGATATTTAAGCATTTTATTACTGTTTTTGTCGCGAATATTGGTAATAAATTTTTTCATAACTGTTACTAAAAATTTGTATTGTTTATTATGTATAAAAAATGCAAAAGCATTTCACAGTTTGGACAATTTAATTGAAAGAGCCAGTTTAAGTTATTACCAATGAAATGATGGTCTTGGGATTGTGCTTTTATAAATTGCCTGCTTATACCTGACTTGTTTCGAGTCCATTACCCGTGACGCCTCATATTTTCTCCGCAGGTCTTGAATTTTTCATCGGAACTAACTGTTTTTGTAGCTCATCTGCATGTTTTGGCAGCCCGAAGAAGGCTTTTATGGAGATTGGAGCGCTGTATTGTTCCCGAGTGGCGCGCTGATCTTGATTCTGGGGATTTTTATTAAAACGAGTAATACAAGTCAATTTATTTATCAAGTTGAGTTATAAATGTTGTAAAAAAATAACTTAAATCTTTTTATAATACTTTTACAGTCGTCAAATTTAGAACAATTATAAATGTGGATATTAGTAAAGTTTCATGACTTTAGTAATGATAACATAAATTGGATTAAAATTGGACATAACATAATTCATTAATATATTCATGGTCCGTAAAAATGAATGTCATGCATTTATTTTGTACAGTTTTGTTGTGTTTTGAATATTTAAAAAAAAAATTAAACCAGTTGCGAGTAAAATAACATTGAACTATTGATTTATATAATATGGCAAATATTAATTTCATTCTGATGCCACGTTTTTGTATATTTTAGAATATACATACAATTACGTGTCGGAAAGCAGTGTTTAATACGCTAACTAAAGTATAGCCGTGTTCTTTCTTGCAGTGTTTTTAAAGCCTCTATAGGATTTTTCTTGAGCTTATGTCTTCTGTCCCCGTTTTATCTTTTGTCTTCCGGCGAAAGTAGGACTATTGGAAAGTTTGAAAAGTGTCATTTGTTTTGTTTAGAAGTTCTGTAAAGGTTTTTAGGTTGTTTGTCAGTTCTTGATAAATACACATCCTAGTTGTAAATGGTAGGGCATTTATTTGACAATTTTGACCAGTTGAGTTACATGTATTTTAGTGATAGTGACGCGAATGAAAAAAAAATACTTCATTGCATTTCTGTTATGAAATTTGCTAATGCTATCCAGATGTCTTGTATGATTTATTAATGCACAAAAATTTAGAATTAGGTCGCAAACTAACAATTCTTGACATTCCTTATTAGCAATATTAGTAGGACATTTAAAAGTTTCTATATGACAAAAAGTCGGAGTATACATATATCCACAGATTACTTTGGACTTAAAGGGATTGTGATATTATTCCATGCATAAAAAGTGTGAATGTTAAAAACAACTTACTAACTAACGAGGTAGTATTACGGACTTAACGCGTATGTAATATTCGTGTGTTTATCGTGTCTTACCTTTTTGTGTAAATATGCAGATGGCAACCACTTATTACGAGCGCTCGGCACAGGCCTGCCACTTGACAGGGTGTGGCGAAGTGGCAAAATAAATTAAATGCCTCGCGAAATATCGTCTGTTTATAAGCTTCAGGCTTGCTACATTTTGTTGTTCTTTTCTGTATTGAGTTTGATTATGACAGGAATTTGTTAAATGTGTATGTACATTATTGTTCTGAGCAACCCGATCTTGTTAGGTTGCCAAATTGATGGCAATAAGAGCTGCTTTTGAAGATGAAGTTTTGTGAAGGTGAAGGTTGATGATTTCTGCGATCTACATATTGTATATTATAACTGTGGATGGTATCTAAATATAGCGATGATAACCTACCTACTTGGTGTTTCGGTTTTCATTGTCCCTCTTGGATTCTAGTTCCTAATTTAAGGAAAACGTCACGAGGAAACCTGCATGCGTTAGAGCTATCCATAATATTCTCTGAGGTGGCTGTAGTCTGCCAATCAACACTTAGCTAGCGTGATAGCTTAGACTTTCTTACTATGAAAGGAGACCATGATAACATGAAAGGGTTGAGGTAAAAATCTAAATCTGTTCTAGATACATACCCAGACTATTGTACGAATTTCTATCTGGTATAGATAAGATCACTGTGTGCGAAAAGATATTAGCGATATGGGCGGCCGAAATACTGGTGCAGAACATTATTATCATAAGGCAGGTAGCATTTGTCAATTATACAGCACTCGTCCAAGGTTGTTCTCCAGAAACTTCTGTAAATTGGCAAGATAAATTCAACGTTTCGCGAAATGTGAAATGTTTATGGCTCTCTAAGATTACGAGGATTTTATTCAGTAACTCCTCTTCTCATTTCAACCCAGTTCTGCCTGTGAAATATTTCCTTTGATTACGTCTTTAGCCACATTTTAACAGCGCTCTGCTCAGCCATTAGGGTCTTTTAGTCCGCGAAATGAAGTCGCGAAATGAAAACGTGTTCGGTAAATTGTATTAAATTTAACGGGTTAAATATGTTGCTTCGCTTTTATTGAAATCATGAGTATCAAAAGGTATTTGCTTTTAGGTAGGTTTTTCTTCATTTTTTAATACAAACATTTCTAAAAGCCTTGCCTATTGGTTTAACGGTTAGAGAGCTAGACTGCGAAACCGTAGGTCTTGGGTTCGATTCGCACCATTTGTATGTTCTGTGTATTAATGTAACGTAAATATTTATATCAGGATAAAATAGAAAGTATACATGTACGAGTAATCATATGGTAACTGTCCGGTTACCATAACACATCTATTTGATTGCTTAATTGAATCCGATAGCTGTGTGTAAATTGTCCCAATTATTTTTACCAATTCAAGCTATCAAAGTACATAGGATACTTAAGAAAATGTTATGATAAATACAGCCACTGAATTTATTGAAGCAAATATAAGATTATTCATTTATACAAAATCACTCAGAGTTATTCGCGCGACAATAAACGAGTCGTGAAGCGCGATAATTGCTTCCGCATCGTATTCTTGTATTCCATTTGTTTATAATTATAGCTCTCTTATTCTTTTTCGGCGGGTCTAGTAACCGTGTCAGTACATTTGATATTAGGCGCGTTAATTGTGTATATAATAAGTCTTTTCCAGCAATTTGATTCGTGGAGAAACATAACAGTTTCTTAAATCTGATTGTATCAATGCATGCTATATCCACGGGTTTTGTCATAATTATGAAAATCTGTGTTAGCAGATAAAAGTGTCATAACGCCTTCTAGTAACGAGTTATGGTTAGATAGCTAGTAAATATCTTGCTTATAGGTACATTAGGGTTTTATGTTAAATTGACAAAATGCTTTTTTGGCATTCTGCATTTGTTTCAAGACGCATCTTACCTGTCGGTACATTAATATTTTCGATGTGGTTCTTGAAATATCCTAAAGGTTTACAACCAGTGGCAATTCTAAGTACCAGAGGGATTTTGTACACTTAGTTCAGTGCAGTCTATCCAAAGCAATTATCGCCCTTGCCCAATTAGAATTTGATTGAGTTATGGCGCAATCGAGCCCTTATGACGTCACAATTATTACTGATTTAATTGGTTTTGTTACGTTTATTGGTGCTGAAGTGACTTTTATGGGCATAGCGATTGTTATCATCGTAATTGGATCTTAATTGGGAATCAGGATTCTATTGCTTTTGTCTCGTGCTTTTAACGGTTTGGTTGGGTGTTATTGTGTAGTAAAATACTTGAGTAATTCATCCAGTTTTTAAGTCGTCCAGTTACCATATCACAGGTTCTGCTTAAATCAGTGTCAATAGCCGTGTGTGGATTATTCAAAGATAATTTTATTATTGACATTTAAACTTATATACAGATGTAGGGCGATGGCGCTCCTTTTAGTGTTATTCGAGCTATCAAGGTTACTATTACAATCATGTTAATCACGTCATTAATCTATGATAATTACGGTATTTCCGAAAATTGGCCCTTCGATAGTATTAGATTACATCGTCGTAATGTTTAAAGCTTTTGAATTATATATGAAAACATTCGAGAGCATGCCTCGCGGGGGGTATGGACGATGGAATAAAGAAAATATAATCGTTCCTCCGAGATGTCTAATGACTTAGGGAGATGAGATAACTGGAATGAAAAACAGTGTCGCGCTGTTTTTGGGCTGAATTTAAAAAATGTTCCCGTTTTACGATGTTTACATGGTTCTTGTATCACGAGCGACTGACGATACGCGATTTGATCCATACTTAACTATACCAATATATAAAGCTGAAGAGTTTGTTTGTTTGTTTGTTTGTTTGAACGCGCTAATCTCAGGAACTAATGGTTCGAATTGAAAAGTTATTTTTGTGTTCAATAGTCCACTTATTGAGGAAGGCTATGGGCTATATAACATCACGCTATGACTAATTGGAGTGGAGCAGCAATGACAAATGTTGCACAAACGAGAAAATATTGATTACCACGCTGGCGAAGCTACGGGCACAACTAGTTTAGAAATATGCAGAACTTTTTAAGACTTGTGTACTATCAAATTAGGTTTAATGGCTTGAGCATAGCAGCAAAAATTGTTGTTTTCGCAGGCCCAGAACACGGTAGCGCTAAATAAGGAAGGTCAGTTTCTAGTTACAGTTTCTTCTACCACTTCTCACGATTTATTGATGCATGTATGTCTCGAAGTTACGAGCATGTACCGCAGTGCTAAATTAAAAGGTCATGTATGTATGTCGGCTATTGGTCTAGTGTAGCATGATACCGTATGTATGATTATCAGCTGTTCGGTTACCATAACAGGCATATAATCTCGTAATTTGGAATCAGCCGTGTGTTCAATTGTTCTAATTATTATTGTTATTCTTATTTGTAATTGCTCTTCTGTATCTTTGTCGTTCGTCTTCTCTTACAAACTCGCTCTCGTTCCAACAAGTTCGTTACATCCATGGTGATTGTACAGCCCATTTGGCAAATGCAAAAACATTATTTTGGAGTATCTGTAATGGTGTAAAATGTTTTTGTGAATAACGGCGTTCCCAGTAATTACGATAAAATATATAGGTCAATGACATTTATTAGCTATATTTGTTTATTTAAGGGTACTTAGTAAGCTTACGTTTAAATTTAAACAACAAAAAGACATAATAGCATTTTATTTTATTTCCGTATCTTTCGACCATAATAACCATTACTACGAAGCTACATATTATTGCATATGATGTTGCATCCAGCCTATTCATACATTTTAAAAAGTCCATTAAAGAAATACTAATAATAATAGCATATATTTAAAAAATCTCATCTTGTAATTTTTGGGCAATGCGGTTGTTATACGGTTAACACAAAATTATACGAATGTTTAAAAACTTGAGCGAGAATAATCGTTTGAGGCAATAATCGATACTGCACTCTCGTGGCAACCATTTGCAGGCGTTCTGACAAGTTCTGGCGCTCGCAAAGTGCATTCACAAAGGATATGCACTAGTACTTTTTTCGCTTTTTGAAGTCTGTTTTCGCTACTTCACCTGTGAGCTTTGGAATGTTCTGTGCTAGGTTCGAGGAGAATGAAGGGTTTCGATTTCCTCTTCTAGTGCAGCGATACATTGTGAGTGATGGAGGTAGAAAATCAAGCGATTACGGACTGAATTCCTATAATATTCCGGGATATCTTCACACATGGCAATTTGAGTTCAAACTGAGAGCCTAGCGAGATAACAGTTAAACTTTGTTTATATGTCTAAATATATATTTGTATGAAAAATTATACACCCAGAAGGAGTTGTGGCTAAAGACGCCGATTTTTAATCGGAGAAGGGTTCGAATCCCAGCCGCCATGTAATGAGCACATTAGTCTTGTATCTGAGTGTAATAAAACTGAGTATTATACAGTACACATTGAATTGACCAATTTGATTTGATAACAAACGTATAGTCGTTCTAGATAAAATTGCAGTGTCTTATTTATTCAATGTCGTTTGTAATGGATAGCATTAGGGTTGAGCTTTACATTTCATAAATATTTAAACTCCAGTTGGCTTAAACAGCTTTATGTCGCAGTCCTGTTCCGCATAATCTCTGAACAGATGAATCTGCGCGCCTGAGTCTATCCACTGCAACATCTGAGCCCAATCATACATTTTATTTCCTACATTCTTCTTTATAGTTGCTCAGTTTTTTAAGTTTGAATTCTCTTTATTTTTTCTTTTTTATTTATTTTTTGTTTATAGTTTTTTTTAAGATAATAATTATTAGCAGTATTACGTATAAGGCTGAGGTTGTAGAATTTTCGTTTGAAGTAATATCAAAATGTTTTATTAAGTTTAAATTTAGGGTTTTCTCTTGAATCAATTCATCTAAGACTTTTTATTTCAGCATGTAAAATCTAATGTACGTTGAGTATATTGAGAAAATGTCTGTATATTGAGCAAATCCCAGACAGTACAAAGATGCGCTCGCATTAGCCAGTTTCAACGTTATTGAGTTCACTCAAGCGGAACACGTATGAAAGCGAAACAATTTTAATAAAATGTTCTCCGAAGTGAAGCGCTTAGGATAATCAGCAGCGGTGCATTTACCAACTGCGATACCTAGTGTGAACCGAGCTTTATTTTTCTCATGTTACTCGTTACTCTTGTCATTTAATCATGTATCATTGAGCATTTGGATTACAGATTGTACAGTACTGTCAGGGAATGAAATCTGCTTGCGACGGTATTCCCCGAAAATAATAAACTGGCACTTTTCAGAACAAAAGTGTATAGATGTTAACTAAGCAAGCGCGTTACATCGTAGACTAAACCGTTTTCATCAGGAAATGTAGCAGCCAAACGCTTTCCTACTCAATATTAAAAAAAACTCAAAAATATTTAATGTCGATTCCAATAACGATTTCATAGATTCAATACTGACTATAATTATTGTTTATCTTTTCGAGACTGGCAGTCACCGTGGACGTTTTCCTCTACATAAATTTCGCATAATGGATCTATGGTTAGAACTTTATCTACATTACTAAGTTCAGTCGCGGTTAATAAGTCTTCGTACTGAACTCGCTGCCGCGGTGTTTGCGTTAAATTATAAAGCTTATTAAGCATTGTTCCCCCGTGTGTCGTAACCTGCCGCAATGAAATGTACTACAGCCTTCATCCAACTTGCTGGCTCAGCGTGAATTATTTACATTTGGACTGTATAAGTAAGCGGAGGTCATGACCCCCTAGTTCTGATTAATTAAATTTCATGCGTGACTGCTAGGGAGTCTTGCATTCGTCTTATCTCCTGCAAGTATAAACGGCTTTATGGACTACCGGTGTTTGTGGTTCATTTACGTAATGATCGCGAGCAGTACGCATATGGGACTCTTTTCGCCGCTGATTAAAAGTGAGACAGGGATCATGATATGTTGAAGCAGGAAGGCTGTACATGCAAAAATTGAGGATAGAGGTAGCGTGAAAAAGTTTTTTATCAATTATTATGCTTCCATACAATAGGCAGTTATCGTCTTTACTGTTAGCTAATGTTTTATTTTATGCCTGCAATGAATAAATCGTTATGTCATTTATTGTATAACGATGGAGCAATAAGCTCACGAACGACTTAAAACTTCTTGGTAAAATTCGTAAAGAACTAAAAATAATTTGTTCCTAAACTATATCTGTACAATTATGAATTTAAACTTGATTGAAATGAAAGCCGTCAAATCAGTCCAGTCATAAAAAGTTCTGTATGTGTCCTATTCTTGTCGAAATTGTTCAAAGCTATTTTTAAATTTATGGAGCAATCTGCTAATGAAATTAACCCAAAATATCACTCCGGAGATAATGAGAACGGAGATGAAGAACCGACGACATCAAAGGCCGATTTTAATGATTCGATGCGAAACGTATACAACACAAATGATTCAAAAACTCTCGATTTTAATTCCGCAGATGACGTGAGGTAAATTTAGAGTCGTATTTTATAGTTACTTCCTTATAAAACTTGCGTTAATGTTCATAGTATTTTTTATAAAATAGCATATTTATGTCCAGTTATATAATTTGGTCGTTAGGTTCTTAATTTATCGATTACTATCCAATCATTACAGACAAGCAATGAAAGCCATTATGGCCGACACCAGTTCTCGAAACCGGTATGAAGGAAACATTTCTGTCAAGCAAAATCTTATTGACGACAAAATTAGCAATGACAGTATACTTCACGTCCAAAGAAATGGAGAGAGAAACATTGAAAATGTAAGTGAACGTAAAGGTGATGGTTCAAGGGGTGTAAGAAAAACGAAACCCGTTGTAACAAAATCAAAAGATTTGCGACGAGCTAGAAAACGAGCAGCTAAGCCTTCGAAACCAAAACCCGCGAAACGGTTCAAAAAACTTGGCATTCGAGGATTCTATTGGGAAAAACTACCTAATCTAGTTTTCTTGAAACACTTATCTAGATCCGCGAGCTCTTCAGAGGACGAGTCCTTATTCTCCTTATAATGGAATATCCGTGGCATGTATGTATGTGTTAATATCAAACGAAAATACTCATATTCTAGTTACATGTGATAAATTTATAGTGTTTTCTTATACCTCTTGTTTTTATGTTTGCTAGTACACTATTTAGTTTTTGCAATAAATATCTACAACAGTTATTTTTAGTTTTCATGCCGAGAGTCGTTATGTTTGAGCGGTAACTCTTATCGCGTGGAATTATTGATTCTCTGATTGCCTCTCGAGCGCATACTGCCTGTAAATGATGGTCCTTGTTTCAAGTTGTCGAATTAATGCACATTACGATTTTATCACACTTAATACCTTTGCTAATATTTTTTGTATCTGTTTAGTTTTTCATAAATAATGTCATTTGTAATTAAAAAACACCATCTTGTAATGTTTAAATTTTATGCAGTATGTATAGTATTGCATTGTGTGTTTATATAAAACAATAGGAAATTTAAATTCTTAACTACTCATTGCCGGACCGTAAATAGTAATTTTCTGCAGTCATAACTCATTCTTTCTAAATTTAACGTGCCAGTTTATACATTAGATTTAAAACGGTTTCTTATAAAGGTACTTAGACAATAGTTGCCTTTTGTATTCAGCGGGTATTGTACTGTGCAATATCGTTACGTACGTTACGAGTGCACAATACTCTTAGCGCATCGTATCATAGCGGAATTGAATTTCTGATTGGCTCCGGAGCAGACTCACGGGTGTGCCTTTAGTTTTGTCTTTTTTCCTACTTGGCACAACGTCTGCTACAAAGCGATTGGTAAATAATTACTTAACGTTATATGTTTTTCATTCATATAATATCACTTTGGTGTTCTCGTAATTTTATCTTTACTAGTTTTTGGAGATATTCTTGTTATTTGGCTTTTCGTATACCTTTTTTTAGGGTTGCGATGAAACCTTCAGAAGGTTATTTGTAATTTTTATCTCTTAAAACCCTTTTGGTGGCGTTCGTTGTCGGTCTTCGGTCGCCCTTCCCAGGAACATTGTCTGGGTGGTTCCATTTTCTCTCGACTCTAGCCCACAACCCAAAGTCTCCTTTTAATCGTCTTTACGACAGGCAGGAGATACTGCAGCTGTATTCTGGTCATGAGTTACAAGAATAAAACATAGATAATGAATTCCGGAATACCTGACAATGAATTTGTTACAATCAAGAATAGTATTAGAAGATCCGATGGTAAAGTATTGTGGGTACGCAAACGATAGAATGACGTAACCTCTTCAAGCAATTTGATATGGGCAATGTTTTCAGAATAAATCTATGGTCAGATAATGTAGAAAGTAATTTGTAATAAACTTTCTTCATATCATTCTTTTTTAATGCAGGGCGCGTAAATAGTTCCTTGCATTTTGATTTCAATTGTACTACAAAGTATATTTCTAGTTCTATATGTAGGTAATACAAACAGGAACTATCAGTGGGGGTCGTATTTTTCTGCATCATTATTTGAAAAGTTTCCACCTAATCTCAACTACACGACAGGACACGCAAAACAACAGTTAGCTACGTGAGCTTATAATTTTTCAGTACTTTAGTGGATTATTTCTTTTCATGGAACGTGAAGCGATATACAAAGGGGTCTCCGGATAACAAAGTTATCGTGTTTCTATATCAGCAACATTAAGTTATTTACGAGGCGAATATGTTAAATACTTCATGGACCGTGACTGTGTTGAAGGACATTCTGACATTGATCTGGTTATTACTCGTAATATGTATACTTCAAGACGACGATTGATGACGGTTGATAGTAACTCATACTGTTAATTGGCTCAATTCCCTCGACTGTTCGATTTCTTATCGAATTAGTTGTAAAATAACATTTTGAACGTTTTTTTTATTTGCTGCATTCGATGTCAGTTTAATTTTTTTATTTTTTTTAAATTTCCTTTTACGTTTTATTTGGATTTACGTTATTTGTAATGCAAAATGTAAGTATTGACTCCTTCATGGAACCCAGAAACAAACATAGTAGATGCTTTGAATATGATGAATCTGTTGTATATTGCACAAAGTGAGACGCATTTATTTTTGTTTATTTGATTTATTCACCCTCCGGGATTTTATTATTGAATGACTGTGAAACTGAGCTAACGGAAGTCCAATTTCCGGTTGCTGTGTACGTCGTGTGTTTTAGGTTTGGAAGCTCCGTTGAAAAGCTTCGGATGCGTTTTCGTTCGTTTTGCTTAATGTATTACAGTTGTGTGCTGGATTTATTGTTTGTTACACAGTTATAAATATGTACTTGGATCATCGGGACAATGTCAACATTCGTGTCCAAGAGATTTAACGAAATTTTAGATTTGACGAAATCGAACTCGCGACCTCCAACTTGATAGTCAAAAAAAGCCGACCAAGAGGCCAGTCGAGTTAATCGAATAATATTCAGATATACATTAAAGTAATTAGTAATCTTACATTTTTTTGCCAAAATAATTTTTGTTTGGTTATACCCGTTAAATTTCAATAATTGACATTGTTTATTTAAATGCGATCAGATATTGGGGAGTAACTTTGTCGGATATCAATATTGTCTACTCCATAAAGTTTTATACACGCTCAGATGGTTGCCGGCTGATATGTGAGAGGCAGCGAATCATATTGGGTTTGAGTCCGAGCAGACGTGTTTACTTGGCGATTGACTTTTATTGATATAAAATATTGTTGGAAATATTCGTACATGTTTAAATGAGTTTTATTGGAGGAATATAGAGTTTTAGCTTACCTAATAATTTTATAAACTTATTTAACAACCAATATACATAGACTTTGGGCATTGAAAGGTCTTTTATAAACAAATAAGTTTTCAGAATGCAAAGCAGAAATTTTGGGTATTTTTGTGAAATTGACTGATTTGATATTGAAAATATGGGACAAAAGCGTTATTTCTGTGAGAAGATGAGTTTCTATTACTGAGAAAACGAGATTCATTTTCATTTACAGACATCACAATGTTTTCTGCACTTTCTTTATTTTTCAAGGAAAGGACAATTTCCTACTATCCTTCAGACAAACAGAGAATGTTGTAAAAACAATTGCTTCACACGATAAATAGGTACTCGTATGACGGCGGTACTTCCTCTGTCGAACTGTACACAGGTTATAGCACCTTTAAAAGTTATTGTACCACCTTTATATATAATTGTATTTGAATAATATAATATGATGCTTTCTGACGGCCATCGTACAGATAAGGCTGCTGTGATTAAACTGTTAATTACAAAGATACGTGCGAGTAACGGTAGCCCGGTAGAGGTCGGTAATAATGAGCTATGGTCCCCAAACGGACCGTAATCTGTGGACCCGAACTTGAACAACTTAAATTGCGTCGGGTAACGGATTCGAGTTCCGGGATGGACAACGCGTGTTAATAGCTTGTTTTGATTAGTTTAATTACTTTCGTCGTCGCCGTGTCCGGTGGCCTGGGGAAATTTGAAATTTTTGCCGGATTTTAGAACCCATTCTGCCGTTTGGCTGGAAAAGGCTTGTAAAGGTTTCAAACACATTTATAAGTACAAAATTCTACGTTCTACTAACCCTGGTAGATTTAAACTATAATAAAAATGATATGTGAGCTCGTACATATTTGTGCATTGCCTAAAACATTCTATTATTATTCGAATCGAAACCACGATCTTCGGTTTAGCAGTCAGGATCGCTAACCACTCGACCAAGAGGCCCGTCTGATTCTCATTCTCATTCTCATCCATTGATTTCTCTCCGTCAGTCTTTTAGAACTCACAATATGCCATCGAACATGCCTATGAAGACTTGTCGCCATGATGCATGAAACGGTATTCAATTCAGGAGTGATTTATGTCACTGTAATATCATTCCTCATAGTGCCGGAGGCCGACGAATGGCGCGATAAAGGGGTCTTTCGTAAACGTAAATAGCGTATCTGCCTCGGCATATTCGGGGAATATTTCGGGATATACGCTTTGTTCCTATTGCAGTGTGTGGGTATTATTGTCTAAAATTTGCACACGTGGGTACTGATTGTGAGAGGAATTGTGTGAATTGTAGCGTGCGCTCTTGTGATTTGCAACTTTGACGACAGAGACGTCTTCGGAATTAACCAAACCCATCCAGGAATACAGGATATTAGGAATATTGTCAATGTGCCGTTCATATAAGATGCGTGCTCATGTGATTACCAGGCACCAGTATTTTCACGATTCTGTGCCAAACCAAGCAAACATACCTACCACCGCCACTTACCTATCAGAAAAAAGTAATGTTGTATCCCAAGTTTTGTTAAAAATCATATACTGCTTTGATAATCTTACTGGGGTTGATATATTACTAAACATTTGTCTGAGATGTATTCACAAGTGGGTTTAGTTATCCTAAGATATTAGATAGGATATCATAAGATAATGGGATTACGAGTAGATCAGATACTATTCTACATACATATTATTAGCCATATAATCTTATAATAAACTATAACTGTAAAATATATCAGTAATACATGGTGCATTTGCCACCTACCACCTTTTGAATGTCAATTATTCATTTGTTTTCGATTTGCTTTTAATTGCCGTATTGTAACGCCAGTGATGAATTTGTCATATTATTTTTTCAAGGGACACTCGCTTAGATACCACTAAAGCACATTTAACATTGTAATGCTTATTGATATTTATTTTACCAATACGGACTCTCATTATATAGCTATACGGTTGATAGTGGCTTGTTGCTTTTACCGTTTAACGTCGGCTGTCACGTGTCAACTGATAAAAAGCCCATTGATAAACGTAAATGATGAATTTGTCCTGTCATCCTGAAGGAGGATGCTCGTGTACTCGTCACCGTCACCGTACTTCCTTGCTATTTTGACGCGTTCTGTTATAAGGAGCGTTTTGCGCGTTCCAAATTTGAATTACAATTTATCATGTCTATTCATGTCGCGAATATAACAAGTCCTATTACCAAAGTCGTTGATGTCAATTGGATTTCATTTTGAATCGAAATGAGCTTGTTTCTGATTCTCTTATGGGGAATAATTTAAATTTAGATGATACATTAGTATTGATGGTTGTCAACCCTCGATAACGATTTTGGTATTGAATCCTCTGTTCTCTTCTATCGTATTTCTAATGCTCTAAGAGAGAACGGGAGCGATGGTAGCTTTGAACTATTCACAAATTCAGACTCGCTGAAGCGTGCTCCCACACTAATCTCATACTTAAGCTCGAACCTACTCAGTAAATTCTAGAGAGCTATCCATTATTAATATTATAAGGAGGTATTGCTTTATTTATTTATAGGAAATAACCTCCGACTCAATTGAAGCGACTCTTAAAATTAATTCTTCGAGTACCAATGGACATTGTATAATATGATCTCTTAAAGTAAGTTAGCTTATTCAAGACATAAACTACTTGCAAACAAGTTATTTTCACGATAATTTTATGTACAAGTTTTCCATTAGCTCCGTTTTCGCCGGATGTAAACCCAAGAAAGCATGAGAGCTGCTTGCTTAGTTAATAATGAATTAATTAATGCATCGTTCCGCAACTTCTGAGACGCAAATGCCGCTTCGGAACGGAACTTCGGAACTTGAGTGCAACAAAGTTATGTGAGGTTGTTTACATAAACGCAAAGAGACTGAGATGTAGTGAAGTTAAATAGTAAAGATTGATGTTAAAAAGTTAGTTTATGCATGTATGTGTACTTTTTCAAAAATTCTTGATGCTTGAAATGGTGGAAAAATTATCTTCGTTTTGTGTTATGTCCTCCATTAAATTAGTTCCCCGAGGATGTAAGTCCCTGAGTATACGAGATATTTTTCCTTATTTAATAATTTGTGAATTAATGGTCGTTTCGGAAGTAAACTTCAAAGCGAAAGAGCAGTTGAATACTTTCTAGTGAGAATATTTAAAATTAAATGTGGACAGTTGTAGGAATGGAAGTGCTTTTAGCAATATTGCACATCTATGTTCTTGGCCACGGTGGCGACAGAAGAGTTCGTAAAATCAATTTAGAGGTTGCAATGTG
>DWGJ01000520.1:0-29203 GCA_018246895.1 Aspitha aspitha aspitha | reverse complement strand
TTTAAATATATAAGTTGGAATAAGAAAACCAAAGTTAAATAAGTTATTTTTGTTAATTGTAATTCAATAAATGTTGAGAAGAACTTTGAGTTTAAATTCTAGTTTTATAAGTGTGGTGATCTTACATATGTAATAGTAATGAAGAAAGTAAGAGCACGTTAGATATTTTACTTAATTTGGTGGCAGTTTGGATTTCAATTGGAAGCTTTTCAATTAAAACATAATTAGAGACCCAAGATTTGCTTATAAAATAGTTTCTATTCGATTTACCAAGAAAGCAATACAATACACTTTCAACCAAATTTAAATACGTGTATATGTACTTAGATAACATTGGAGATACTTTCTCTGACTAATACAGAAGACAAACAAATAAATATGAAATGAAATAAAGGGATAGAGTTTTGTTAATAACACGGCAACGAAGTAGACGCATTACGGACACGTTGGGAAAGCCTTATAATTGTTATCACGACAGATTCGGTGTATGCCCCAAGGCGCGCCAATTGACATTTTGCATCAAAAATATTTTGCTTTCATATAACTCATTAACTACGTTTATATGCAGAGCCTATATGTTTAGTAATATGAGTACAGTCCAAAGACGATGCGGTTCTCCCGTCGCGTCACGTCTGGAGCCCAACACAGCCATATCATTTATCACTTTAATTACCGAATCTTGAGCATTTGTGACTAAATTTGGCTCGAGTGATAGTTTACATTTGGAATAAGTCTCTTATACAACGGTGAATTTTAAATGTATACTAGTGGACCTGACCACGCGTTGCCGTGGTTACACATGTCAAATCATGTATGTCAAATATCGTACGTTCAGAAATTTATTTTATGTAAAAAAAATATTGATAATAGGTATATAATAATTTCAAAATATCATTATTTTGGTTTTAAATAAATATCAAATATATCATGTTTGTATATTTATACTATCGACGTTGGGTAGACTTTTGGGACCTGAATTTTTTTAAAAGGAAACGTTGATTTACTATTTTTATATTTTTAATTTTTAATCGATTATAGCATAATATAAAACAAAGATCGGATAAGTTACGTTTTTCGTTCTCTTCCTAATATCGTTTACAAATTTTATTCCGGTAGTCAACCAGACAATATTTTTAAAAACCAATCAGAACTATAGGTCTAGTCAGTTCCCAAATGCCATAATTTCAAATGTAGCGAGTGTGTAATTGAATTGTAGCGTTTTCATTTGTCCATGACCTGAGTGTAATCTTCTAATTTTGCATATCATTTATCTTAATAGAACAGATTTTTATTACGATTTATTGGTTGCTCCGTCTGTACATACTTACATGTTATTTAATTGCAGTAATAAATGTTTGTATATGTGCATGAAAACAAATCTTATATGTATAGTCTTACAGATTTTCCTTAATATTATTAACCATAACCATCATCTTAAAAGTAACAATTCATCCTGCTCCGATTACCAAAATATGTCTGTTATTATGTTATTTTATATTTTGTTACAAAAGTTTACTTTCTGCCTACGCCACTATATTTATAATAATGTTCTCTTTGATGTGTCCAGTCGACGGTTCAGAAGTGATTTGTTATTTGGAATTGTTTGCAATAAAGTTTAGATTAATTATAAGACCGCCATCTTATGTTCTCCATACAGAACTACTCTAAACATGTGCCGATTGAACTGAAATTGACGCTGTACAAACCGACCTAATTGTGAAACCTCAGTAAGCAAATGTATTTTAATTGACGTCACATCACAACCGAATCAAATCGGTGACACATTTTATGTTTCATAATCACGAAACATTTAAGGTTTACGAGTTTTATAAGGTTTTAAATTGCATTATAATTTAACGCACGGTATAGTCCTCAGGTGTAGAGTGTATGACGGTTTGTGTAAAATTATCATTATCGTTACCTTTCATAGGATACTCCATTTGTTTACTGGTGTGTATCCTTTAGTTAATCAATCAAATTTCCGATGATCACCTCTCTAAAGACAATTAAACGAATAAACTCCCTAGCCATATTAGTGTATGTACATATAATTTTATTATATAGGCAATATCGTCTCGTTGAAAATTTTCATTTCGATGGAGCTCTTTCGGATAGTCTTCAAGCATTTTATCTCCCATATTCAATATTGTTAAAAATTTGATCATATAAGCGGTACCTACTCGCGCGAGACCAAAAGCTCGGGCCAATTCAGAAAGGCATCTATTTTAAAATACGGCGCTGTCCCGTTGGTTCCATGTAAGATCTAACTCAGTATCACATGAAAGTTAAGGGCACATTCTATTGTCTCTGGCTCGCTTGTGGCGGTCGTGCACATTGTTCATTGTCTGTTCACAGAAAACCTCTGATGGGTTTTAATATACCCACCCACCTGTGTTTTAAATCGTCATAAATGATAAAAGGTCTCGTCTAAACATTAAACTTGGCCATAGGCCCGACGATATTTTTCTTGCAATGTGATTATAAACACGAAGCATAATAAGTACTTTTGTTGTGGTCGAACTATTTAAAAAAATGTTCAAAGTTTTTCCGATTGGTGGCGCCATTATAGGACGTCTTAATTCAATTGAATACGAATAACAAAATATTAAGTAAGAGCTTTGGGAGAAGCTAATATCTAACTCAAAATCACGACAGATCTTCGTCAAAAAAGAGGAATATTTAATGAAATCTACAAATAATTGTAAATGTTATATAGTAAACAAATATGTCAAGTAAGGTCTAAAATAACGCGAGAATGTTCGGTGCCATTTACGGATTATGTGCAAAGTTTACGCTTACAAAACAATTTCCATACACTTTCAGGGTAATTTACATTGAAAGGAGCAATAGAGTTATCTGCGTAAATTGCGAAATAGACTCCACTATGCATTTCTATTTTCTTTGCGAATGAGATTTATAGCGGAACCTAACAGTTCTATCTGAAATCTTAGGGCTTTGTCACACCGCTCACGAGAACGTAAGAGCCTTATACGTAAAAATAAATAAACCCACTTATTTGGTGGTAAGAGGTTAATGTTTTAGTACTTTATGAGCTTTGTTCAGAGTATTTGCTCTGCAGCAATTGTCACTTCACCAGAGGTTGTTCCAAAAGTCTCTGTCTATTATATACATATGTATGTATTCGTTTGTTACTTCCACGCTGTTCAGTAACAGAACTAATTCTTAATCAATTTTTCATTGTCAATTCAAAACTCATAAATCAAATTTGTCTATTAATATTTATTTACTGCGAATACCGATATAAAATTATGTTAAGCTTAAATAAAATTACAGCTAAAATCAACTTCATACAATGCGTTTGAATGTAGTTGTAAACAGGATGGTCATATACTCGTATATAAGCTATCTTGGTTAGATGATTACTCTTGTTTAATTGACTATATTTCAAAATATTCGTGAGACTCGTACCTTAAGGTCCTATCTGAAATCTTATCGGTGTCTTTGATTTCGCCGCGTCATAAACTATCCTAATAAAGCCAATCACAATTGTTCGACAACGTAAATTAACCAGGAGCAGTTACTAGCACTTGTCGTTCTTTTACAAAAGATGGTGGACTGATAATTTAAAGCTTCTGTACTCAGATCGATAATCTTTTCAGCTGAAGAACAGCTGAACACTATTAAGACATAGTAAGTTCTGGTATTATTTGTTGCATTTACGATATTTCTTCAATTCTACTTTACATTAGGTACCTATTCATTTCTAGCTATTATGGAAATAATACCAATAACGTTTATTTATTTAACTATGAATATAACGAGCGAATTAATACAATACTCGTATGGACCTCTTATATGTAGTATCATAATTATACGAATGAAAATCAAGTCTCTGGGTTTCTGTGGAGCTTAGCATATTGTAATTACGAACGACCCAATGTTGCATTCAATGCAATTATTGCAGATAGCGTAAAAGAAATAGGCATAATGGATTTGTTTACACTACACTCGTATATTTAAGGAGTACAATCAAAATGCAACATTTTATCCACTCGGGCGCTTTGTATTCAGAAGTCTGTGGGCGGTCAGTTTTCTTAAGCAATTTATGTGTTCGGCGCCTTTAGACCAACTATCATGAGGCGACGTGCTAACCAAATCAGTGATAATGTAAGTAATGGCCATTGATAGTTTACTGCAATCTATATTCGAGAAACGCTATTTGCGACGATGATCTTACCACAAATTCATTTAATTGGCCAACGAATGAATTGGCATTCAGATGGTTTGATTGTCAATATGTTTGTGTTCGATTACGTTTAATTAGTTCCAGGTGATGTTGGAATATTTAATTTATTTACGCGTCTTCACAGAACACAAATAAGATATAGATGTAAGTTAAAGAGACGTTGACTATAACTTGAAGAGCTTATTATTATCGTGTTTTTTGAAAACTATGACATCTTAACTTTTAAACTGTTGTCACATTTTTATTGCCATTGCCAATAATAAAGTTTTAATTAAATGGTACGTGACGCATGTTGCCTTAGCTGTTTCTAGGGAAAATTATGCTACTTGTATTAATTAGTTATGGATATAAAAACTGCAAGTGTATAAATGTATGATGTTATAAATTTAACCGCGATGAAATATTTTACCATTTTTCCTTGTTACCGCAGTCACATCGCCACCACCTTTCCATGCAATCGGGTTAAAATAATGGCATTATTATTTTTTGTCAAAAATTTCCGATACGTCAATATCAGATTGGACACAGATGGGAACAATTTTAATACGTATTCTAATTATAATTTAGAGGTATCTCTCTGTCCCTAGAAATCAGAAGTAACAACTAACTACTTCAGTCTTTTCACATAGGTACATTACTAACCCATTAAGTATACTGTTAAGAAAAACCTCTTTCTGAGCTACATTTTTGCACCGACCGCAATTATGAGTGTTTCATAATTGAAACAAATGTTCAATACCCTGTATCGCAGCCAACAAGGAAAGGGTTTTCAATTTGGTGTACTCAAAATATTATGTTCCCGACATACAAATTACTTTCTGCTGTCTATAAATTTAACTCAATTATTTTCAAACAAAACTATCGAGTCTAATCCCGACGTGGAGCGATTGATTCAATTAATATTATCCCTTGATTATTTCGTCGTGATCCTTCTCTCCCTAAGCTTGATATCATAATCCATCACGGTTTATTAAGATTTATTATGCTCGTTTTTTGGGTCAGGCACGAGAAACAGCCATGTATGTATAAAAAAGTAGCTTAGGTAAAATAATTAGGATCGGTTATAATTATTTCTAGACAACGTACTTTATTACTTTTCTTTTATTCTAATCTCCCTCAAGAACATGTCCGTACGTAGGCATAACGTGTTCACGTGAAACTTCGTAACTTGTATATTATATTATGTTACTTATGTACTTGTATGTTCATGAACTGCGTGATTATTCATTTGCTACTATTTTTACTTTAAAAAGTTTGTAATTAAGCACTCGATAATATGTTATGTTGATCCTTTTGTTGTTGTTGATGTTGATACATTTGAATGAATCTATAATTAATCGTATTTCTGTAGAGAAAAACAGAACTACTCGGTAGAAACTAACACATTTTTATCATGATTAATGAAAATGTTAAAATAGATTCAAGAAATGGAACTCCAACTGTACTGGTTACTTTTCACAGTAGAAAAGGCAAGAACAGTAAGTGAACATTGGTCTAGATCTTAATCCGCGGTAAAAGGTCAATTGCGGTTACGGAACTGAATATGTATACGGACAACCTTATGTATTTATACTGGCTGAGAGTTTAACGTGTACATTAGCTTTTGCATTAATAGGTATATATTATGATCGGTTTTAAGTTGGCAAAACGTTCTTTTATTTTATGTGAAGAAAGTAGCAAACGAAAAAACAGCGGTGTCACTGACCATTGACGGCGTGGACATTTGCAACCAACCTTTAGCAGGATTTTAGGAATGTGACTATTAGTAATATTAGCCCAGTTAATATGTATTAGTGTAGCTTCAGGTCTGAATTTAAATTTTATTCTAAACTTCCAGCTTACGTAGGTACAGTACATTCTTGATTTTACCGACAACACTAAATAAATAGGCAGTTGCCCTAGACTGTAGTTTCGTAGCCGATCTGCGTGTGACAGTAAATTACACCTGTACCTTTATACTACTGAACTCTAAGCCATTCGTTACCACAAGATGAACCGGGCCGGACCAGAACGGGGCATCGATATTCCAAATGTTTTACTTATAATGTTAACTCACTGAGGTTCTGGTTATTTACTACTCCGGCTAGTTTTCATTCACCTTAATTAAAATTTTATGTTATCCTCTAAATGCCATTCCATCTAATATTTAACTTTTACTGGCAAATTTTACTTGTCCAATTTATTAAAAAAAGGTGACATTAAAGCCCTGTGAACTATACAATAGAGTGCTGATATATTCCCGACTTATTATTAAACATGACAAATTGGCCATTGGTTAGTTCCATTTTGGCCGGTCATCCTCCCACATCTGCTACGACGGAAGCTGTAACAATTCACGATAGGCGCATAGAAAAATAAACAGAATAGCTATTTTCCGAGAAACATTATAAATCTGTTCCATATATCTTTATTAATTGCAATTTCCTACAGTGATGACACAATTTCGATTTACTATTGTCAGGAGTATAATGCTGATGTACCTACATTACGGTACAATTACAGCAACGACATAATAAATGATAATAATAACACCATACTTCTAAATGAGATCAAAAAATTTAAGAAATCAAAATATGTATTGAAACTAGAAAATATAGTATTTTAATGCCCAAAGATCCACATTCACGGTTGATTTTGCTTATGTATAAATCACGACATATACCTACTTAATATTTTTTACTTCAGCACGGTTGACGCACAACGGTTTTTATTAATTTTTAATTTCATATGTTATATATGTACATAAATATGTGCGTATAGGTATTTGGATTAGGTGCACGTTTCATAACTAGTTTAACAGAGAGTAGGGAATAAAACGCTTAAATAATAAATTTACCAGGCATGTTAAAACATGGTTAGGACCTACATTAACTCCAATGATAACTAAATATTATTGTATTAATATGTCAGACACTGACTTATTGGGCAGTGAACGGTCATCGAGATATTTGGCACACGGTGCTTGCTGCCTTTTGTCTATCGTTTTATGTGTTGTGTTTGAAGACATCGTTTCTCGCATACGATACGACACGCCGGCTAGAAAGATCGATGACAAGTTCAAAGTGATGAACTTATAGGATAAAAGAATAGTCATCAGTGATAGCGCCCTGACAGATTCGTGATTTACATTGCGAGAGGATATTCCGAAATGTTTTAATCGATATATCTGCTGAAGATCACAAAAGCGAACTGTACTTGTTGTGGATGTCGATCGGCGTGTCGATAGCGATTTGGTTACACGAATTGACGTTCCCCGCACCACGCGACAAACCGATATTCGTGACCACCTTGGCCCTTGACCGCTATGTTATCTTAGCAGTGTTCTCGTGTTCTCATGTTTTATGTGATTGTATGGCGAATTTTTGGTACCTGTACTGTTCCGTAGATAACAAGCAATTATATTCCGAAATTTAAGAGATAATCGTTTAAGTAGGTTACAGTCGAGGATCTAAATTGAAATTCAGGTCTAAGAAAAATTTACCAATGATTGAATTGAATGAAAAATTGAATGCACTGTACAATTTCTGCTATCCTAATATTATAAAATATATTTTTTGTTAAATGCGTTCAAATATGATAAATTACGGGATAATACAAGAAAATACAGGATGAATTAAACATTGTATTTAGTTCAAAAATGTTGCCCCAGCCACCCCAATTACCAAAAACAATAAAAATATTTTACTTACAATAGAAAGTTACGTGGCGCGGCTTTTGATGCAAACAATAACAGAATCTCGATATAGGATAATGTCGCGACAAGACAGGCGTGGAATAAAGAGCATTGTTCCGTAGATACGCCTAGTTTAGCATCCTCCAATGATAGGGGTGAAGACAGCACAATGAGGGTATCACAACATACTGCGGGATCTATAATCGATAACTATTCAGGTATTCAGATTTTATCGACGACGACAAGCCATTGTAACTCTATATCTTTGGGGCCTTCCTTTAATCTATGGTATTGTGACAGTTTTAAGCGTAAGAAAATGATCTAAAAGGGTCCCAGTTCTTAGTCGATATTGTGTGCCAGAAAAAGAAATAGGTAAGTATACGATAGAGGCAATTATTATAATTCAACATCATAAATGTATATTCAGCTCTACTAAAGTACCATTATACTTCTCTGGTCGCTAAAGTATGATATCGAAAATATTATTTTATTTTTCTATACAGTTAATGTGTATGATACCTATTAAAAACGTAGCTTATCTAAGCGCCTACTGAATTTGTAATGCAATATTAGAACTATAGCTGTATTAAATTAATAAAATTAAACAATGAATTTATTATCCATTTCACAGACTTCACGATATCTTTAACACATGAAAACTACATTTTTTATCATCGCGTCTTGCAGCTGAGTGACACAATTTGCGTCGCCAATTTAAGACAATCGACACGTACGTAATTGTGGGGTAATGACGAGAGCAAACATTTTCATTAGCAACAGGCTTGTTCAGAAATTGTCCGTGATGATAACTGCATTCGTGGACCAAACGAAGCATAACTCATTCGATTAAGAAGCGGTTCTACCGTACGCCTGCGGGCCCATTTAATTCTAACTACAGACCTCGATGCACCGGAGTGACCAGCTTAAAACAAGCTTTCATATCCAAACTCCGCAATAATATTGTTCCTAGCTCCGAGCTTCTCATAAAATGGTTGTACGTCGACTTTTTCAACAGCTAATGCTATATGAGTAACGCCAAGAAAGTATTAATCCTATTTTAATATGACTAATTACAACATTAATTGACGGTGTGCTCAGAGTAATGTTATTTTGTAGTGTGGGTGGTTGTAAGTGGTGTAAGATTCATTTTGTTTTTAATAGTTTCGTAAACATTGCAATGCGATGATACGATAATAAATAAAAACTGTGAATTACGTAAAGTTATTACAATAATTTATTAATAACTACTGATTTCGTATGACATGTGCTAATTTTGTTTACCGGTGTTTATGCAGATCAAGGAATAAAGCCCATTGTATTATACTTTCTATATTTTTTATTAAAAATTTCGTTTCGTTTTAATTGTTTAAATGCTCAAATAAGTAGGTGTATAAACCTACTGGGTACTGTTTCCATTTATGTTTGTTTTTATCACGTTTACCACTTTATGATTTAAATACAGGTGTTTTGTTACTATAACAGTCTGTTTTATACTACTGAATAAATGTAGAAATAAAATAGTTTTAACTTGTTTTTTGCAACATCAAATTATCAATCTAACTCGGGCAGTACTGTAAACAGTAACCAGTATTATGTCTGCAGAGAAACTAATACGTAAATAAATAAACCTTATAGCTTCGAACAGAAATAGCACAATAAAGGCTAGCCGCCGCTGTTTGATACAATGACCGCCGCGAAAAGTGCCGCCATATACTCACGTAAAGTGATAACAACTCCGCATGTCTCTTCGCAAGTTATTATTATTTCACTTCTATGATAAACTCGACAATACTGTAAAATAAGATGTAGGTAGCTAAACTAAAATGGCTCCAAAATAGCAGCTTAGAATTATAAAGAAACTAATTTTCTGTTTAAATATTTTCTTAATTCTCTACTACTCTGTAAAAAATTAAGTAAAGTGACAGAACTACAAGGAAGCTTATAAATTACAACTATTTAATATATTAGTTGCAGCGTAGACATGTATACACCAAATTCATGATGAAGTATCGCCGATCTGTTCACAGTCAGTTTAGATAATGTACTTAAACTCTGCCTACCAGCCAGAGCCTTGTTGAAGCGCACACGCATTGTGATTACCTATCTTCTTTAAGACGTTACGACACGACTCGTCACTTAATAGACACACAAAATGGAAAATTGTTTTACCTAAAAATTAAATAAGTTTGTCTATTACAGTCGCTGGCTACTCTAAATGATTTATAAACTTTGAGCATGTTCATTGATAAATTTTATTTCACTGATATTACAACATAAAACCGTGTAAGTTGGTACCTACTTATACTTATATAGGAATATGAGACTGTGTGGTGTATTATTATTATTATATTATTATTATTAAGTAGGTACATAAAATAAAAAAAATGAAAGTTCTCTACTATTATACTTAACACGACGCTTGCGGTTTCTAATTATGTTATCACTTAATTCTTCATATTATACACAGCACTTCCATTGCCCGTCTTTGAAATGAATCAGAAAAATTTTATAAGCTGAAAGAGTCGCTTTACGAAATCGGAATATTGGAATATAGAATATAGTGGAATATAGAGCAAATTGCTAATTTGTCATAATTTGTTCATTATTTTAGCTGCTACTACCAGTTACATTTAACAGTTTACATTTTGCATCAATTTGTCGATGTGCCAACAGTAAGCTCGATATCGTGTCGTGATCGTAAATACGAAATGTGGAATCTCCGAACGACATTCGCTTGTCGCCACCCGCTGCGCAGTTGGCATTAACGACTAATAGCAGCATGTTAATCGACAGGCGATCGTTGTCGGCGGTCACTTTTAAATTCAAAAAAAAACTGGAGCGTCATACGATATCTATGGAATTGGTAATCCGTTCCGTGTATTGAGTGTCCCAAGATTAATATACAATCTTCTTGCTTATTTCATAGGTAAAAAGGTCAGTAACAATTTTTTTCTTTACTTTTATTTTGTGGTTCATAGGATTTTATAAATAAATTCATAGGTATTTTGAAGAAAAATTTGTGATTGTAAAAATAATTAGTTCCATATCTAAGAACTTACTAATATCATCAAATGCTTAAACTAGCTTATTATTCCACTTTTAAAATTGGATCTCCTATGTGTACCCTGCTGGTGCTGGCTGGCCATAATATGCAGACTAAAAATAAATCATAAGCAGTCATACAGCTCATATTTATATATTAACAGTTATCAATAGATAACCACATATGTACCTAAATGTATCTATTGTTATCATGTGTACATACACAGTATATACATAAATATGTATCATAATACAGCTTATACAACATTATTGAGACCCGTCAGGTACTCGTTTTAACCGGGTATTTTGCTTCAGTGCCTATTAATAGTGATATTCCATTTTAGAAACTCATAAAGCTTAAAATAAAAACTGCTGTAAAAGCTCCGACTCCAAAATAAAAAGCTATAAAATACTTGGACCTGTTGCCATAAACATAATTCAGAATGCGATTTTCAAGATCAGGAGTCCAATTTAATTTATTTTACAAAGACAAAGACATTTATTTGCACAAATATGGGTACATTTAAAGATGTTACAGAATTGTCAGTTAACTCCATATTTTGCCTTTTACAGCGTACAAATTTAAAACACTTTATTTCTTATTTTATTCATGAACGTTCAATCATGTTGCGTTCGTACTATGCGCAGTGGAAATACAAACATGTAGTGTCATCTTGTGTACGTTATAAGAAAGCATTAATTGATAATTGATGTGAACAACTAATAGATGGCGGTTGTCATGATCGGGAACATTTCGAGTATTCTAAATTGAATTGCGCTCAAAGATAACAATTCAACCAGTTTTTACAAATAACGCATTTCATTATTCTCATATAAAATAGGGTCCTTAAAATACAGTATTTTACTATAATGTTACTTTCATGGATGAGATACAATTTTTAAAATGCTTTGATTGGGTCTTGCCTGTCAGAAAAATGTCATTTCTTTCACTGTACTTGTCAGTTTGTCTATGTAATGTTTATAACTATCTAAGTCAACTAATGTCAATCACAATTCTATTAATATTTTCTGGAGTACGTACTTTGCAATATATGCCAAAATATATCATGTATAATTTGCTAAACCTATATAGATTTACTGTTTAACCCCTATTTCCTTATTTAAACTGGTAAGAGGGACAGTATTTTATTATATGTTAAGTATAAAATATTTTGTTAACTGGCAGGCTGACAGTAACCTTAGTAACCTATATGTAGTTTAACTTTACTGTAAAATCTCCAAAGAATCATGATACAATTGAAAATACCTTTGAATTATCGACGACTATTTGCAAAAAATCTTTTTACAAACTATTTGTTGAAAACGAATTATCAAACGGCAGTTTTCACAATAGATGCCATTGACGCTTTTACTAACGAGTTGTTACAAAGACAAAACATTTCGACGAAAAATATTCTCTTCAATCGAAATGACTTGAGTTTAAGATACTTTATGAAAGTCGACAGTGACGAGAAAAAGAAAGATGTAACCACTATGACTTTTGAGCAGCTCAATGAGTGTGTATTAGACCTGTTCGCGAAGAACAAAAATAAGCAATTTACACAAATAATCACAGATTGCTATGACAAAAAAATATCCATTACAGAAGTAACTTTAAAAAAGCTATTTAGAAATGCAAGCATATCTGGAAAAGTGGATACAGTGTTGTTATTGCAAAAATATGTAATGAAGTTAGACCCATACCTGTATAAGAGAAATGGAGAGTTTCTACATTATGTAGCAAAAGCTCAGTATATGAAGGGCAATACAGAAAATGGTCTATTCATATTAAGGAAATGTTATTCAAAATATGATGGACTGAGAAGTTTCTATAGAATTATTTTAAGAGAACTAATACAGGACTCAATCACGTACAGATCAGAAGCGACATTAGTGATTTTAAAAAAATACATGCTAGAATTCAGTGAGAAATATAAAGATCATTACCCACTAGTATGCTTTTGGCACAATTGTTGGGTAAGTTCATGGTTCTCAGATCAAGTACTTGCAAATGAGCTCTTAGATGCTTCAGAATATCTTCAAGAGATTCTAAAAGACAAGTAAGTTTTATATATATTGCTTAGCAATTTATGATAATATGTTTTAATACGATAAATACACATGTGTGGTTCAATAGCACATTTTAAATGAATGTTTAATTTTGATGTATCAATATATTAGTTAATAACTCAATTGAATGATTTGTTCTTGTAGTGCATTATTTCTTGATCATTTTTGTGTTGCAACCTATCAAAAAGCCAAAATGTGAAATTTGAAGCCTTGTGATAGTTTCACTATAAAAAAGTATTAATATTTTTAAGACACTATTAGTTTATTTTTGAGCAGTATTAACCCCCTTAAATAATCAATGTGACCCCTCAGATTAAACAACTATGGTCTAGTGATTATCAAAGCTGCAGTGCTGGTCCTCACTTAGCTCCCCAGTTCTATCTATATGATGAACATGATTTGTTGTAGTAGTCCGTGAACACCAGACTTTTGTAATTTCATAAACACTAAATTCGTCAAATTTTAATTTCAGGGCTAGTGCATTTAGTATAACAGTGCTCCGAGAATACAATGATGATGCAGTGATGAGACTTTTGCAAAGCCTGCTTAAGTATGGAATGATGGATGAATATGTCAAAGTGTTACAAGTTCTCTTTGCATATAAATGTAAGTGTTTTTATGGGGTGGTTTAATTTAATGCTTATGTACCTTGATTGCTGGCTATACATAATACAGTTATGAGGCTAAGAATTTGTATGCATTAAGAAAAATTACCATTGGATTTACCAATCGATTTACTATTACCAATCTAATCATTTAGGGCTTAGGTATCAGAATAATTTTATGAGGTCATTTTCTCAAAACAAAAAGATCTGTTCCTCATAGTGAAAGCAGAGTATTCTTATGATAGTTTCTTTATAGTTTAGGAGTATAGATATAGGTATAGATATAAACGGTTAGAAGCTCTATAGTTGTAGTGACTTTTGTATTGTTACAGTGAGACTTCGAGATGTGCGTGGGTGTAGAGAAATTGTGCGCAATTGTGAAACATTGGGCCTGTCTCTTCCCTCATCGCAACAAGGACTGTACATCAAGATGCTAATAAACAACAAACAGCCAGAAATAAAGCCAATTGCAAAACCAAACTTCAAACTTAAATTCTAATTTTAAAAAGGGAAGAGTTCTGAAGCCTGAGGGAAATGGTACCACCCAAAACTTAACAATGCGGGATGCTGCCTTACTTAATGAGGGTTGCTTAATTTATATTGTATAATTTTATCATACGGAGGTAATAACCTGGAGCTACTGATCCCTGCTGGCTGTCGCCTTCTTCATACAACCTTAAGGAAAGCATATGTCTTGCTTCAGCCAAGGCTAAATGTAACATTCAATTCACTGATCAGAAAACAAACTTTATGTGTTTGTCTACAATTTTTGACTAGAAGGGCTATAAAGGAAGCAGCCGGTTCCAGTAAAATTATATGTCTGTAATGGGTTTTGACTTAAACTTAAAATAGAGCTTTAATTAGTTAAAAAATTCCTCAAGACACTTGATATTGTTGATATCCCTCGCACATTTGGCGTTTCTTTGGTAAGATTTGAGAGAGAATTAGACCAAAAATACTATATTTATAGTAAGATAATTGTAATTGGTATATTGTATTATATGTATTATAATACATTTTATAGATTGACAGTAGCTTGAGTTTTATTTCAATGTTTTATTTTTTAAGTCGTTTTTTTCTAAACCTTACAACTAAGTGATACAAAGACACTTTCTCCATTGTTCTTTTGAGATTTTAGGTTCTGGCGTGTCTGATATTGTATGCCCATAGGTGTCGACTACCATAAAAAACTTGTTTGCCGATCACCTTACGTAGAACCTGTAAACGGTTCACCCGTACCACGGCCACACCTACTTCTGCTGTGAAGCAGAGCACTATGTGTTTCGGTCTGAAGGGTGTGGTTACCGATCCACTTGTATACCACAGGCGACCATCTTAGTCCTCAAGAGTAGGAACACATCTGTGACCGACTTGTGACAGGGTATCTACTAACACTTGCTTACTACATCTACTAACAAATACTAACTGGACTAATATCACTAACAGTCCCTTTGCTGCAGTCCTGTTACTAAAGAATACTTCTACTAACCAAATTCACACTAACAGTCCTTACAGTCCTGTTAGGAGTCGGTTACAGATGTCCACGGGCGGCAGCGGCCACTTGTGACTGCTGCCTGCTCGTTTGCTACTGAATTCAAATAAAAAAAAGATTATTGTTTTTAGTCAACTGTCAATAAAAATGTTGCGTGCGATTGAACGGTTCAATGATTGCTTATGACAAAAATGTGTTAATATTACCATCAATAGGAATTCTCACGTAAATATTTATGAGATAACACTTAGCAGATTAAGCAGATGTCTTAATCAATGAATTGCTTGTAAATTTATGTTAGCTCTACAGTTACTGCGATTAGACGATTAAATTGATTTTATATTAATTGTAATAAATTATTCATAAGATAAAACAGCGATCGGCGAGGATTATTCGTCATTATCCCGCCATTAAGGGATGTCGTTAGAAGAGGATGAACTATCATTAAGGTCATTACTTACGATGCTTGAGTATTGTCGACAATTTCTCTGGATGCAGCGCATTTAAATAGCGCATCTCCTATGTAAATTAACGACTTTCGCAATAAATTGTATTACTAATATCCATTTGTAATTGTCTATACGACAAATAGGTTTTCGAGAACAATATCGCCTACCTCAGTATGAGTTAGTAGTTGTTTTTGATATTCGTCAATATTATAGTAATACTAGCCAGCGTGCGTTTGACAGTCAATTAGTGAGTTACAAGTACTAACTACGCTAATATTGCAATAAATCTTTATAGCAAAACACATGATGAGATGATGATGATGATGATGATATAACTTAGACATCGCGATTGTTACATTAAAATACGTAGTGCTATTTACAAAAAAAAATCTATTAAACCCTACATAAAACGAAGCAACTTTAACAGTGTATACTAATGAACTAATTCGTACTAACAACCATAACGACTGAGTTAATTCACACAAACTATTCCACTCCTATTATCCTATTACTTGCTATAGTATTATTACTATAATCCTCTCACTATGAGGGGGCCCGCGTGTAGTAGGGGACCAATAAAAGGGTCGAAAAAATCACAGATGTTCACAGTGGTGGCTACTTAAGACTGCCGTTCATTTGCCACAATTTTCAAATAAAGAATAAAAATTTCCGAACAGTATCAAATGGATGTTAAGTACGCTGAATGCGTCAAGTTCCTTTGATGGTTTACGCTAAATTTGCCAATGAGATAGCGCGGGCTCATCGCTCGAACCTCTCACAGGCCCGATGAGATGTTATCTGCTATTCATTGCCGCTGAATAGTACAGGAGTTGCGTCAGTCGGTGGTGACGTCGATGAAAAATGTAGCAAGTGTCGTATAAATCGAAAATCGAACGAAATAAGCGTGATGACGTAAACGCCGCTCGAAAACGATTGATATCACAGGGGTGAATGGATATCGCAATTAGTTATACAGGTACAAACATATTACTTATTCCATATTCTCACAATAAAAGTCTTACTTTCTTTCGTACGTACTCGTAATGTATATATATATATATATATATATATATATGTATGTATAACGATATAGGGGAAGAAACAGATTAAGAATTAGACAGGCTTGCAGATTAACGTTTGGTTTAGAAGCTAGATAAATGCTTAATTGAAGGTCGTGGGATCAATTCCCGTGATCCCATAAAACTATCTATATAGGAAGGTAAGTATAATATATGTAGTTTAATAATACCTAAGGGTGTGTATATTAATCAGGGTCCGGTTACCATACCATACCATACCAAGGGCTTTAATTTTCTGATTTGGAATCGGACAACCATGTGTGGAATTGTTCTAATTTTTTATTAACTAAAAGAAATAAACAGTGAAAATTACACACAATGTACTTATTATTAATAAGTCATTAATGTTAATACAGATTTACAACAAATATTGCATTTAAAGAACATTCGAACAGCAATAAGCTGATAGCCAAAATAATTGATTGACGTGACCTTTTTCTGTTTTTTACCAAAAAAGGTCGATAAATTCTCTTGAAATTTCCGATCAAAAAGACCACTATAGGGTACAGGGTACTCAACATCCAATATAGATGTACGTCCCGGCCACTTTATTTTCACCCCAAAAATAAAGGGAAAAGTTACGACCGAATTCTGCATCAAAACTTTTTACACAATACCATCAAACGGGCCCAAATAGTCCATTCAACGCATGCAATAAATAATAGAAAGCCAACCGTTTCTAAAAACCCCGGGATATATTTGAAAGTCCCCCGGGATCAGTATGGACAATATAAAATGTGGACACTGTTCGGAAAAAGCGACAGATGGAAAACGTGGGCACGGAACGCTCTTGATTAACGATGAACTGGCGATAAATAAACTCTAGCATGAAGCGTCGAACACTTAAAAAAAAAGCGTTCGATATTTGAATTAAAAACGAAGATAATAACAATAACTAATCGGACAATCTACTACGGATATCTGATTCCAAATTAGGCTATAAATACTCGTGTATGGTAACCGGACAACAAATAAAAACATAAATAATGTATTGGCTGGCCGGAGGTCGTGGGTTCGATTCCCACCCAGGACAAACATTTGTGTGACGAGCACATTTGTTTGTTCTGTGTCTGGGCGTAATAAAAATATCTATATAAATACTCTATCGTATGTATATATGTATGTTTATCAGCTGTCCGGTCACCATAACACAGGCATTAAATTGTCTAATTTCGGATCAGACAGCCGTGTGTGGAATTGTCCCCAGTTATTTATTTATTTATATATACTAGGTACGTATATTTCAACACAATATTTTTGGGTAAGGCACTATTTCCTGCAACGTGGTATCGCAAAGCATCTAGCGGGAGTTTCAAAACACAATAATTTATATTGTTTTTATTTGAATATACATTTTTCTTGTACTGTTGTGTTTTAAGAAGTATTGCTATCTGTATTAACAACGATGTACTTACTACATTGTGAATATTGTTTTTTGTATAAATCATAATTTACCGTATTGTTATTAGTGGACAAGAGCTTTGTCAATAAATAACTTACAAATACAATAATTTCTTCTTTATGGTCTAATGACCGAGAGAATTCTACGTTGCTTAGTTACGTAACGTTTTCGGTAGGCCAGTGCCAATGTGCCGTAAACGCCTCTACGGGCAACGTTGGGGAAACAATTGTGCAAGTTGGGAGGCTTCGGTGTCAGGTGGCCAATAAGCCTACGGGGCTTCCGATTTTTTATCGTCGTAATTAATACGTTTACCCATATTTTTTACTGGCTTTGCTCATATTTTTATGAGCATCTATATTTTAATAGTCAAAACATTTTATGGAATACTTTTAATATTTGAAATTTATTCAGACCGTACTTGTATATTTGCTTTGTTCATATCTTATGTATGACTGGCTTTTTAGTTTAATAATTAGAAGTTCTGGATGGGGAAGCCGAAGGTCGTGGGTTCGATTCCCACCCGGGACAAACATTGACGTGACGAGCATGTTTGCTTGTTCTGTTTCGCGGCGTAGTAACAAAAAGAAAATTTTGTAGACTTAAAAAATTTTTAATACATTGCTTCTCATTATACGACACGAGACCCTTAGGGCAGGGACTTAGGGCACCCCCGTTCGTTACTTTCATCAGGTTACCGCGCACCGTTCGACGAGCTCGTAAGGAGTGAGGTAATTATGACGTCATAATTATACAGGGGACATATTCTGTGAGTAACCCACAGCGCCGGCGGCTTCGTTCACGTCCGCTACATAATTGTTATTAAAGTTTAGACGAAACATATTTATACGAACACGACTATCTCTCCCCGACTGCAAAGAATGCCGCTGCGTATTGCCGGCACCTATCTACTTTTACGACCTGAAGTCTTTAAATTTATTAGGTTAATTAAATAATATTATTAATTAATTATAAGTAATTAATCATTATTAATTAAAAATATTATTTAATTAACATTATAATTAATATATTCTTAAATAATGTTATAATTAATTTATTACTAATTAATAATATAATTTAATATTAATTAGATTTCAATGACATATCACTCAATATTGTAGATGAAGCGCGACAGGTTTGTAAGGACAGAGACATTTGGCAGTCAGTGCTTTCTGCCTACCCCGTTGGGGATCTGGCGTGATTGTATTAGAAAACGTATGTAAATATTAACACGTGAATGTTATTAGTTATAATTTATATTATCTTGCGTGTTAAGTAACCGGATAACTGATAGACCACATACATTAAGTTTCTTAAAAAATGTAATTATATTTTCGTCCCTGCTATTGGTATTAAAAAAAGAAAAATCGTATATTAGGGCCGATAAAATAAACAAAAGTACAAACGAATAGAAATCAAATTAAAAAGCATAGGTATCGTTAACAAAAACACAAAAAACATATGACATTTACAACAAAAACCAGTCACCTACCAGTCGTGGTGTCTAGCGGCGCTACCAAGACTAGTCAGCGGTTAACACACTTAAGCTGCTAGCGGTACAATGTCCCCGTACGTACGAGTAGGTACACATTGTGGCCCGATCACGCCCGATATCGCCCTAATGAGATGCACAAAGAACGGTGCGCGAACAATATTAGCGACACCGAATACATCAATGCTACAGCGTTACCCGTGCGCCTCGACCGTCAACAAAAAAATCAGTATATTTTTTTTACCTTCCATTTTTTACCCTTTTATTGGTCTACTGCCAGACCGGAACTCTTGTCATTGTGAGAGGGTTTTAATACAATAGGGTATCAATAAATTTACATACGTACCGTCAAGCCAGGTCCGTAACGGGGTAGGCAGAAAGCAAGTGCCAATTATCTTTGTCCTTATAAACATGCCATGCTTCGTCTATTCATCACTATAAAATAAAACGATGATAATAAATAGCTATAAAAATACTGCGCATGTCAGCGTCCTAAGATATTATTTTCTAGGTCTGTTCTAGAACAGTTTTATTTAATTTATCTTCTTCGGTGATTTTAGGATGTATATTCTGATCCTCAACGAGATAAATCTCACGAGGTATTTAAACAATAAAGGATATTATATACCTAACTTCAAAACATAAAAACTAGTCGAAATATATTACCTACTTATTATGTTATTATTCTTTTTCAGTAGCTGCAAGAGAAATACGCCGACAATACAAGGGAGAAATCTTCATTAATAAGGTGTTGGAATCAAAAAAGCTGTCTCAGTTTTTCATCGCCTTCTGGGAGTACATCGAAACAAGCCATTATGGCTGGCGAGATTTGCAAGACACTCGGCCCGCGAGGACCCCGGGGCGATCAGGACCCGGTCCTCAAGGGAGGTGGGTATAACCAAAACGGATGTCAAGTAAGTGATAGCGGTTGCATATTTTTACTTTATTCATTATTTATTACTTTATTCACATATTTTATTTGGCACTCGCTACTTTCTGCCTACCCCGTTAGGGATCTGGCGTGACGATATTTTAATAATTTTGATTCAATTGTATACACGACATAACGATAATAATGATAGCTTAGTGGTTAAAAATTAAGCTTCAAAATCAGGCTGCCCGAGTTCATATCCTGGCACGCATCTGACTGTAACAACTCCACTTAGGTTTAGCCCTTTGCCATTAAAATCGGAATTGACTACACAACGCTTTCTCACAAGAATCTGTCACTGTCATCCATCCAAGTGCTGTATACCTTCTCGCTTTATTACTAATACTAGCCGACTCCGCAAACTTTGTCTCGCCATGTAAATGATTCCCGTTTTTGCAACATTTTTCATTGCTGCTCCACTACTAGTCAAAGCGTGATATTATATAGCCTATAATGATCAGTGATAATGTAGCATTCGAATGAAGAAAGAATTTTTGAAATCGGTCGAGTAGTTTTTGAGCCAATACGTTACATACACACACACATACGTACAAAAACACAAATTCCAGGGTTAATGTAGACTTTATGCAGTCTATTCATGGGTCAGCGGTAGACTCGCGGTCAGCTCGTGCTTTCCGCTAACGTAAGCATCAGAGCTCTCGCCGCGGTTTGTGACAGTCGGGATAATTAGCAAAATTAGCTCGATTCGTTTTAGGAATGTAAATAGTATACATTTCTAATCACAGTAATGAGTGGTGTGACAACATATGAGAAGAGTATGTGTGATATAAGCAAATGTGGTTTTTGATAGTTTTATTTACCTAGGAATACTGAATGTAGACGAAGCATGGCAGGTTCGTAAGGATAGAGACATTTAGCATTCGGTGCTGACTGCCTAACTCGTTAGGGACCTGGCGTGATGTATGTATGCTCTTTACCTACTTTTTATTTTTACTCGACTGTAAGGAGAGGGTTATATTTATTTATTTATTGCATCAGATGTAATTTACAGCATACAATGATGTCATGCAGATTTATTAAATTATTTATTTTATTTCATTTATTCTTTATTGAAACCCAAAGGATAACAAATATTATAATTTACATTATTATTGTAACTATCGTCATTCTACTTAAGTCATTGTTTTTTTTCTTCCCTTCTCAATAATCTAATAATGAATACGAATTCCGTTACCCACTTCCGTTACATTTTAGTCTCATATTTTCGTTGGTTTGGTCCCGTACAAAATACCTATCTCCGCCAAGTACTGTCGTAAGGAACTTCGTTCCCAAAATATATGTCCATTATTTTGCTGACCGTACGGTATCGGTCGTATCAGATCGCGTGGCTACCTTTAGGTAGACTTCGGTGTATATCAGTTGTAACGACTAGCGTGGTCCGATGGAGTCGCACCAATAACCCAGACGGGATCAAATAATCCATATAGACCTTCCATTGTAGGTAGTCACGTGGAAAGTAATTACATTCCAACTTAAATTCAATCTCTGCCATTTGAGAGATTAAAAAAAATCCGTCAAAAATCCTCTGTAGAAACGCTTGTTACGGAATCAAGGTCTGTTTAAATGATAAAAAGGTTTGCACTGAACAAAATGTCTCACCGGGCTGTCTAGTTAAAGTTTAGTTACATTTGCAATGACCGGAAATGTTAATGCTAGTCAAAAAGTTTTTTAAATTCAAAGTCATCAAGTATGTAAACTTTTGAAAAAAACATTCTTTTCTAAAATCACAAATAGTATATGAAATGGGCAATATAAAAAAAATTCGTACTGACATTTCTATAAGTACACATAATACACGGTAACAGTTTTATAATAACCAGCGGGAACAGACAATTCCGGCGAACTCGAACAAAACCAATTATCCTCGAAGTCAGCTGAAGTGCGCATTAGGTGCACCTTGAACGATTCAATAAGCCACCATAACAGCTTCGGATCCGACCCACAACAGACACCATCCAAACCGGAGCCCTCGTTCAAAACTCGTCCCCATTAAATATGCTGCAACAAAAAGAGCCGGGTATCTCCTCTATTTGGATATTTCCAGGGCACTGACAATGTCGCAATTTATCAAACGAGCCTTATTGTTGCGCCCCCTCCGAGTCGGGTTTCAGTTGCGCTACCTTTTCTCCCCAGTGCACTCGTCAAGGTGAGCGCACGCGAATCTGAACGTTGGGACGCTGAGACTTAAGGTGCAATTTCGACCGCGTCCGCTCCGGCCGGGCCCTGGCTCTCATCCCGCAACACAAAACCTATAAATACGAGCGGATGAGAGAGCAGGTGATGTTTTCATTAAATTTTTTCGGAGAAATAAATTTCTCCAGTGGACCCGTAAATCGAAGATTTGCATCGGAAAATTAATTAAGGCGCCGCGGAGGCCTCCGTTTGAAGTTTTATGGATTGATTGAAGGCGATTAAGGCTTTCGGGGTGGCTCTAGCAATTTACTTCGGCAAACACAAATATTTGTTCAACGTATTTCGAGAATATTAATCTAATATTTTATACTTCCAATGTATTGAGAAGCTATATTTTTTACTTGTTTGTTAATTTTTCGTATCTTTAAATCGAATACACTAAAAAGTGAACGGATAAATTCTTTCTCACACCAACTGTTGGGTTGATGAGGTGTAATTGTAAAACCAACAACCGGTTTGAAGATGTTTGCGGTTTACAACTACATACATTTGACAAACAAGATGGTTATTAGTATGCCAATTTTCGTGATAAGAACCCACTACTGACGAAAATTGCCCCGACATTCTTAAGAAACATAACCTAGCACGCTAGCCAGCGCTATTTGTAATCATCCATCAAAAACACTTGCAAGTTGGACGGCGACAAAACTTTACACGACGACTGTATCCCGCGACTATAAAAAACGTATATTAAAAATCCTATTTCAGATTTGATCGACGCAGAGCAATCGGAACTGTACAATTGAAACATTACTGATTGTCATCAATACAACATCGCCTCTTAATAGACGATGTCGATGTAATAACGCGAGATAGGGCGGGACGGGGTTGGGGTGGAATAAGAAAATTTTGAAACAAATTACACAGGAACAAATAAGCTGCGAGTGGAGACAATATTACAAAAGGAAAGAATAAAGGCGAGGTTTCAATAATAAATTATCAAAGGCGCCCATTTACCTCGGCTCCCTCGGCGAGGCGTGAGCAACACCTCCCGTACTTATTGTGTGCACTCCTCCTAAGTTTGTGTGTGGAGTGCGAGTGAAAAGATCAGAGCGTATTAATTATGACGTTTTAAAATAAAAAATAATAATAAAATAAAAGAGTATCAATAGCTCGTGAAAATTAGTTTGAATACTGCTTTAAATTAAATTCATAATGAAATAGTTTCACAGATATTGGAGATTTCTCAATGGTTTTCATGCAAATACTTTATACATATAGTAACAATGGCAGAAAAACAGAATTGTCGGCTGCTACCATGAAGTTACAATCGTTAATCGTACTCGGAAGCTTTAAGGGCAGGGAAAAGCCTCCGACAAACGGAATGGCCACTTATCTGGATCGCTCATCATCATCATCATCATCATCATCATCATCATCATCATCATCGTCATCATAAGGTTACCGATTCGAAATGAAGCCGAGCGTTGGAGTGTGGTGCATGTCTTCAGCATGTACAAGGAGGGTCCCGTGCCCAACTGTGGGAAACGAAATGGGTTGTCGCAAATCATTTGCAAATTGGTAACAATAAAATCAGAACGCTTCCTCTCATGTTATGGACGGTCCGGTGTAAAGCGTTCACGTAGAAGTTTAAAACATAATTTGACATCTGACATGACAAAGCAAATTCGCCGGGAAATTTTTCGTCAGTTGGCGCACAACGTGCAATTTACAACTCACGACCGACGCGGTCCACGAACGACCGACACTCGACCTGCACGATATTATATAACATCGTGCGCTACTAAATTAAAATTATATTATACTACTAAAAACATTAATGATATGCAACGTACAAGGTAATTTACATGTGAAAAAAAATCGCGGTCGTAACATCCAAACGTCCCCACTCTCCCTAATGTGTGGGCGATTGATTGACTGGCGACATTTCGAATCCCATTGTACCTTTGTTCATCGGAAATTTAATTTGGAAAAAGAAAACAATGATTATGTCGCAGGCAGACGAGTATTCCATTAAAGAACTCGGGGGCGGAAGTTGATAAATAAAGGTACTTTGTATGTTCAAATGAATTAAATAGGTCATTGAGCATCTATGACAATGGGTGTATCCGTTTTAACTTTTTTCATGTCAATGCTTAGTCGATCATTAACAGGAAAAAAATGTCATGTTTTCGTGCGCTCTACGGTTGGTCAATGCGAACTACTTTTAGTTATATACCAACCCCTATTCTTTTCCGGCGTACTTTAAGAATTATCATTAAAATTATGATTTCCATTATTTAGTAAGCAGACTAAAATAACATGTACATTTAAGTTTTCCCCCCTACAAATATGGTTTAAAATCCTATAATCTCAATTTCCCAACACTATTCTATACGGATATTCTTCGTATTGGCGTACAGTTTATTTATTTATAAGCTGTTCAAAACATTTATTGACTGAAATCCTTTTATACACCGCGCTGGCGAATACGAGCGTTACCGTAACGGGATAGAGCTCAAAATTGAGTAAAAATCTTAGAACACGTTCGTATCCCGTGGAACGGAGAAGTCGCGGGGCGTTCGAAAGAAAATCGTTCTTATTAAATATTTTCATCTCAATAAAACCGGAGATCGTTCAGCATTAAATACCGCGAATACCGTGGGATCATAAGCGTGGAGAAATTGGAAATAACTGAAAAATACTAGGAAATATTGAGATTTTTCACATCGTTCAATAACAAATTTCAACATCACGTTATCGGCGAGTCGTTGCCTACGAGCGGACCGTTGCGTTGCGAGCGTTGGAAATTGAACGTTTTGAAATAAGAACGTCGATTTCATAGATTTGTGGGTAGAGAGCGAATAAACGCGCGATAACCAACGCAGAGTTCTGGTTTTATGCTAACGTAATATGAGTCAAAATAAATAATATAAGTCTATGCTACATATCACTACTACTACTTCTACCACTACTACTACTATTACTACTACTTGACACTTTGAAGTACTCGTACTGTAACGGTAGCAAATTTGCAAGTGATAATGCTATCTACTATTTACGACTTCGGTCGCGTCGTCGAAGGAATTTTCTTTGTTGGAACCTAAGGTGGTAATCTGTATACGGCTCGCCCGCGGAAGTACCACCGCCGCACCTATTTCTGCGGTGAAGCAGTTGTTTTTACAGCATTCTGTGTTTCGGTCTGAAGGGTGTGGATGCCGGTCCACGTGTGTCCAATTAGGATCGACATTTCGTGAACATATTTGGTCCACAATAATTGAAGGAGACTGACATCTCGCGACAAGCACTCCCAATTAATGCACCTGCTGTATCGCCGACGATAACAACATTTGCGAAGTATAACAAACACGGTATACGTTATATACATACGTTATATAAAATGCAAAATTGGAAATAGAAACATTTATTCATTAGAATAGGCTACATCAAAACACAATGTGAACAAAATAAAACAATGATATGAACAAAAAACAAAAACTATAAACACATATTCATACTAGTTGCCCTGGCGAAATTTGTGCCGCACAAAAATTCCAATCTAATATTCCAATCTTCACAATAATTGAAGTCTATTTGTTGCCGAGGAATAATACATAGCTATGTAACAAAAGAAGTTTCATCAAAATCCGTCTACCAGTTTTTGCGGTGAAAGCCGGACAACAGACAGACAGGCAGACAAAACATAGAGGTGTAATCGCCTACACTCTGAGCGGACCTCATCATAGCGAGAACCAAAAGTACCATTGCACAATGCTGTCGCGATGCAACCAACAGAAGCCGGTGGAGAGGCATAGCAAGGGCAGCAGCAGCTTCTAATGACGGCACGTGGTCATCTTGATGCCGCGACCACTCTGCCAAGAGTGCACGACTACAGAGTAATATTGAACGGACTAAAAATCATTGCCGTATGTGCCAATCGCCGCGGCGTTAGCTGAGTCCGGTCCATTTCGCGGTTTACCTTGTAGCACAGATGTCCTTCAATAAATTAATTTTTCATTTTTTTGTTTTTATTTGTTGTTCATGTGTTATTTTTGTTCTTGTTTGTTATATATATCTTTTTTCTATTTTTTGCTAGTTTGTTTTTTGTTATGTTTTGGCATCTGTATTTATTTTCTCAATTCCAAATTTGTGAACTCTGAATAAAGAGTGTTTATTATTATATTATTATCATTATTATAGTTAATCGCTGCCGCTGCAACAGTCACCCGAACGCGTCATTGACATGTAGGTGGGTAAGTTCAATTTAATTAGCGACGCAAGTTTTCTCCAAACCCGTGCCCGGGGCTCCCGGCGCGGGTCCCGTTCATCCGATATGATCCTATTAGCGTCTATCGAACGATAACATCTACGAACGCTTAAGGGGAGTGCACACGTGCGCCAATTATAACGGCCACGTTAATAATTAGTCGCATGAACATCATTAGGATAACAAGAATATGTACACGAATATGTTGTCGAGTTGGAACTGGTTGCTTTGTAGTTACTACTTTGTTTTTTGTTTTTATTAACCTTAATTAACAATAATCAGCTTAATTAATACGTAGCGATATTTGTTAATAAAATAGAAATTAATATAAATAGTCCTCAATGAAGTACATTGCTTCGACAGTTTGTTTTGTTTGAAATATTATAGGTATGTCACAAATGTACATAAAATGGAAGAACCTAGCCCAGTGGTTTGGAGTTCTGTATTTCATTCAGTGGACTCGGGTTCAAATTGGACTAATGTCCCCTAACTTTACGAAGATAATTGAGTGTTAATAATTTAAAAATTAAATAACTCTCGCTGTCACGATAAAGGAATTATCACGAGGAAACCTGCACACCTTGGTTCTCCCCATTATTCTCTGAAGGGTCCGAGGTCTACCAATCCGCATTTTTAAAACGCGGTAGACCGAGAATAGTATTTATGTTCTTCAACATTCAGCCTTTTCGTTGCAACTGCGTTAGTATATTTCGTGTTTTCAAACATTTTCGTAGCGCTGTGTTCCAACAATCAAACGCTGGGATTCCAAAGAGAAACATTTCGAAACATTCCAAATTCAAACCCTTTCGAAATATAAAGATTTTTTTCGCAAAAAGGTGTACACGAAAAAAAAATTTTTTTTTTTCACCGCGGCCCCGAACGTCGGGAACCGGGCAATATCTTCCATTAACACCCCAGTCACGCGCGTCTCATTTGACTGGTCCACCCCGGGCCCAATATTAGGACGTAAAGAGGGTGGTTTTCTCTTATTATTGGCACGGGGGCCCATTATGTCTCCACGAATAATAAAAAGAACGCTTCACTGTTCCAACTCGGCTGCTCGCTGACGAATTATTAAACATAAAAAAACGCCAACAAATACGCAACGGAATCGTAATTAGTGTTCCGTATGCAGTGAAGTTTGCGACATGTTTTCCTTACGTGACGACATTCCAAAGAAATCGATACTTAATATTATAAAGCTGAAGAGTTTGGTTGAAAGCGCTAATCTCAGGAACACGCAAGCTTTAGTGCACGTTATTAAATTTGTCTCGGAGGTGTGTGAAGGGATAAAGCGCAAGTCGACCAGCGTGGTAGACCACGGCCTAAAACCCACTCGCTATGAGATGAGATCCGTGTGCAGCAGTGAGACAATTACAGGGTTGGAAAAAACAACTTATTTCGTAGATCTTCTTAATAGCTGTGCCCGCAGCTTCGCCCGCGAGAAAATCAATATTTTCCCGTTTCTGCAACATTTATCGTTACTGCTCCACTCCTATTAGTCATAGCGCGATGTTATATAGCCTATAGCCTTCCTCGATAGATGGACTATCCGACACAAAAGTATTTTTACAATTCGAATCAGTGGTTCTTGAGATAAGCGCGTTCAACCAAACAAACAAACAAACAACCAAACTCCTCTGCTTTATAATATTAGTATAGACTAGTATAGATAACAGCTACGATCTAAGCGACTTATTTCGAAGTTCTTGCTAACTCCTATAAAAGGTAAATGTAAAAGGTAATGTGTATACATTAATAATAATATGGTAATTAGGATAATTCCAAACACATTTATCTGTTAATAAATTAGGTAATTTAATGTATGTGTAATGGTAACCGGACTGCTCATAAAGATAAGTACTATTTAAATATCTCTTTATACCACTTGGGAACAGAACAAAACATGTATACAACACAGAAAAATGTACGTACTGTTTGGAAATCGAACCCACGTTAATTTTCATATTTATTTCTATCTAACCTACATCGTGGCCCACTGTTGGGCGAACGCATCCCAGACGATGAAATCCAAGCGACGACGTACAGAGGCCTAAGTGATTCAAGTGAGTGTTAGTTTTTCGCATTTCCGCACGGAATACTGAAAGGGTAGGCGGGCGGGCGGCCGGATATTTTGATGTATAAACCTTTTATGCCCGGTGTACGCCAGGATATTGAAACATCGCCCACCTAGAACGCCCGCGAATAATCAATTACAATAATGGACTGTTTTTAATATTTGCCATATTAAAACTTTAATAAGAGCCAAGAGCCTCCGAAACCGGCGTGTATGCATGAAGAGAATGATGAATGTAGATGAAGCACGGCAGGTTTGTAAGGACA